>JAPSES010000105.1:13554617-13567570 GCA_029822895.1 Maxillicosta whitleyi | reverse complement strand
CACAGAGCTCATTCGCCTTCTATTGACTTGTTTAAGCCTTGATAGACTCCTGAGGGATATTAATTAAGTTGAAAATGTTACCTAGTGCTCCTTTAAAGAATACTAAATATACAAATCTATACTATAGAGTAGAAGAAATATATGCAAAATATAATAGATATTTACAAGCTAAAAAAAAAGGTGTGCAAGTCAATGAATCTTGAATTGTTTTAATGTTTTACAAGAAGTGGCATAAAAACAGAGCTAACAACCCTCAATCTGGTTTCTAGCTCACATCTCTGAACACCCAAACCAGCAACCCAGCCATAAAATCCAGATCACCATGGGCTCAACAGAGGCTCGGGTGGACTACATGGGCTCCAGCATCCTGATGGGAGTGTTCAGTAACGCTGATCTCCAGCTTCAGGACGAATGGAAGGTCAACCTGTGCACCGTCGACACCAGCCTGTCAGAGAAAAGGTGTGAAACCATTGATTAAAATACTGATTTTTTTACAGTCGTTGTTGATGTTTCAGATGCAGTGTGGATTTTTTCATTCTTGTTTGCTTTATCAGACTCTAATTTTCATCAAGTCTTTTATACATTTTTCCAAATACACATGTGAATTAGAACTCAAATTGTATTAATTCCCTTAAAAGTCCTACATTTAATTTGTTGACACTCTTTATATTTTCTACAATCTAAAGTTTTGCTCTATTACTGTCTCCCACCATTTTGCTTGCCCACACTTTTTCATCCTCATCTTCTTCCTTTTATTCCAGTGAGATTTTTGTCCATGGAGACCTGCAGTGGGACATTTTCCAGGTGATCATTTCTCGCTCCACCACACCAGACCTCATCAAGATCGGCATGAAGCTGCAGGAGTTTTTCACTCAGCAATTCGACACCAGCAAACGGGCTCTTTCCACTTGGGGCCCTGGACCCTACCTGCCTCCAAAAACCCCTGTCATCAACAATGAGAAAGGAGCTGCTGAGCTTTGTAAGAATGCCATCCTTAGTAAGGGTTTGTGAAATATTTCACTGTGGCAGTAGCATAATGGTGCACTGTTCTGCAAATGTATCCAAGACCCTGCTGGTTAAAGGAAGTAAAGTGATTTGTAAGTCTAATATGTTTAATTTGTATAGTATTTTTCTGTTGACAAGGGGTTTTCAACAACTGAATGTAATCAGATATGCTCATGGGATAATAACAGAAACACAACGCATACGTTTAGGAGCTGGCAGTGTTAGAGTAAAAACAGAAGAGATTCTTCCCTCTACACATACGTCGCCTCTAATCTTGTGTTTCATCACTGTCGCCGTCACACAGACATGGACGCAGCTCATCACCGCCACTGGCCCGGGGTGCTGAAGGTAATCGCCGGCTGCCACATCTCCCTCTTCCAGATGCCTCTGCCTGAGGACGCCGTACAGCTGGGCGGCTCAATGAGCCTCCACGGCAATCACATGACCCTGGCCTGTTTCCACGGACCCAACTTCCGCTCCAAATTGTGGGCTTTGTTCCACCTGGAAGAGCCCAACATCGCCTTCTGGACAGAAGCACAGAAGATCTGGGAGGATGGTGAGACAGAAAGTCCACTTCAGGGACCGTTACTGTGAAATAAATGAAGATTTGTAATTAAGTTACAGCCCAGTCAGTAATGAAAGTAATAATAATAGCAGCAGTTTATAGCTTTATAGTTTATACTTTTGTGCTTGTTCCTAAATGAATTTTTCTCTATTTAACCTTTCTTAAGTGATTTATCACCCTTTATTGTAATATTATCCTCTGTATTTTGCATTTTTCTGTGTAAATAATGTATTTTTCTCTACATATAATTAGTTGATCATGTAGATGTTCATGAAAACTCAGAGTAAATTCAAAAGTTATTATTTCAGAACAGAGAAAACTGAATAGAAACTGACTCCATGCTTTTACTGGGGAATCAATGTTGTAGAAGATGATTGTGTTTCCACAGTAACTATGGAGCCTCTTTTTTAAACCAATTATTTAATTATATAATTAATGGATCAACAGGTATTAAATATTTCAGATCAGCAGATGCTTTTTGTGGATGTTTGGGTCTTTATGGGTTAAAATCACTTTTTAAAGGCTTTTATGTTTTTATGCCTGTATCTGTAGTTATATTTTTTAAATACCTGTGTATGTATCTCTGTGTTTTGTTGCCTATTTATTTTACTTCTGATTGGATTGCGAAGCACTTTGTGAAATCTTTCTGCAAAAAGTGCTATATAAATAAACATTATTGTATTTTTATTATATTTTAAAGGCTGATATTTGCTTCTGTTACATCCAGGCTCCAAAGACGATTCTACCTACATTGTGCAGACACTAGATTTCCATCTTGGTCATAACACCATGGTAACCAAACCTTGTGGAGCACTCGAAAGCCCCATGGCCACAATAACCAAAATAACCCGCCGGCGCCATGAAAATCCTCCACACGGAGTCGCAACTGTCAAGGAATGGTTTAACTATGTCACTGCCATGAGGAATGAAGGTAACAGGTTTTTATACATATTAATTACTAATTCTAACTTACTTACTCTTGTCTATCGTGATTATTTGAAACAGCGGCATGCGTTTATTACTTGTGAAGAAGACAAATATTTGTGTAATTGTGTGTGTGTTAAGAAACAAAGAAAACACCCAACCATTACAAATCCATGCCAAGCTGATTTTCAGTAAATGCACAATAACTAATAAACATGAGAGGAGTTGAAATACATATATATAAATATAATGTCATAAATATAATATCAGTGTAATGTGTAAGTAAACGTTTTGTCTCAGTTATATTGTAAATGAGGTTGTGTCCTCAATATATCTTCGAGTTTAAATAAAGGTTGTGACATACAAGGGAAGTGTTTAGAAGACTCATATTGTAAGATAACATGAGTATTAAAGTAATTCAATGCATACATCTATAACCTCCTGAGACCTAGGAAAGGAAAAGTTTTGGCTTTTTTATATTAAGTAACTGCCTTGATTGGAAATGGCATGATGCAACAATTTTTCTGGATATATTATTTATTTTATTTATTTATTTAATGGAATGTCCTTTGCTGCAGCCACTTTTTTTAAAGCTGTGAAAGGCGTGTCCCTTACAGGAGACAAAAATGCATTGCTGAGTTTTACATAAACAGTTGAAATCCTAAACCAATGAGAACAGTTGATTTGTATGATTTGTACAGTAGCAGTAGAGACTTAAAGTTTTTTACTAAACTAAACAAAAAAAAAAAGAAAATTCATAGTCCATATGAGCAGATGAAGCAGGTCAAGAGGTACTGGGGCTAATCAGATTACACTGAAAGGCACATGAATCAGACTAGTCTATAACTCAGAAAGCTTTACTTATGTTTTTTTTTTCCATCTGAGTTCCTGTCTTTCTGCCTCACAGCTTCTGTCTCTTATCTTAAATGTAAATGAGGTGCCGATGGTATTTAACCGAAGTGAAAAGCGTAGTACTGTGAGCATTACTATAAACTCCAAAGACTTTTGACATGTTTAATCTCTTCTTTCAGAGTTGAATTTGCTGAGAAACGTGGAAGCCAACAACCAAGAAAGTGGAGCCACTGCCAAAAGCTCCAGTCTACTGAGCAGCTTCCGCAGCTCATCCAGCTACAACCACGAAACGGAGACCATCTTTGCCCTTCCCAGAATGCAGCTGGACTTCAAGTCAATCCACGTCCAGGATCCAGATGAGCCTTCTCTATCTGGTAATGTGGTGGTACTTTCTGAATGTCATGTTAGGATGTGGAGGGCCGATGGTTGTTGCCCCTTTAACCTTTCAAACGTTACCACTGACAGACGTAGACGCTGGCTCATAAAAACTCTGACCCCAATTGACTCCATTCAATAAATGTCGACTGCTCTCGAGAAAGACTGTCAATTATTTTGTTTTTTTCCCCCGGTAGTTCTGATATCATTCCATATTTTCAGGCCCTTTGGTAAATGTAATGGTGGTTGTTTTAGAAAGTCTCACTCACAGAAGCTGCTGCCGTCTGTCCTTTTAATGAGATTCAGTTCACTCACCTTCACAGTTGACTTTTGGCTTCTCTTTACTGGATACATATATACTTTTCCTGACACAGTTCTACTAAAGCTGTGATTAAGTTAAACTAATAAAACTACCAAGGAAAGGAAAACATTTTTATGCACATATTTTATAAAGTTTACTGATAGCCAACTAGTTACAACTATTTTTGTAGAGATTTCCAAACAACTTTTTTTCTCTACATTTAACCATTTCTTAATGATTTATAGCAATTTATTGCAATATTATCCTCTGTATTTTTAATTTTTTAGTGAAAATCTGTTAATTCATTATTGTTAATTAACAGATCGTGTAGATGTTCATTAAAACTCAACGTAAATTCAAAGGTTATTACATCAAAACAGAAAACTAGGGAAAACTGACTTCACATCAGTAATTTATGAAACTGTTATGAATCAATGTTTCTGAAAATGACAGTGTTTCCATGTCCACGGCAAAGCGTGTGAATGTCCAAAAGACACGCATCTGATGCTACTGAAAAGCTGAGAATCAACATTTTATCTTAATTATGTGAATCAAACCATTAGCAAAAGTTATTAAAGCTTTCAGTAGATGCTTTTGGTCTTTGGTATATTGTCGCCGATGTTTGCATTTATTTTGCATATATTGTAATAACATGGAAATGTGGCCAACTTCTTAATATTGTGTTGACACATTATCAGGGTTCCTGCGGGGTCTTAAAAAGTCTTGAATTTACACATCTGTGTTTAACACCTTGAAAAAGTCATTAAAGCTGTGTATGACTTTCGCCGTCAATTTTTCATCAAATCTGTAAAACCCGACTTGTAGCCTAAGAATCATGACTCCATTAGTCTTTCTGTGACCACACACCTGAATCTCTTCCCTCACAGGTAACAACTTTGAAGTTGACTCCATCACAAGCAGTTCTTTTGTTTACATACCAAACCAGAACCAAACCATCACTCAGGGTTTTTTGCAATTCCACGCAGCCGCAGCAGCAAGAAGCAATGAATCCGTTGTTGTTTGTTGCTGCTCCAGCCATACTGCAGCTCCGTGGAATTCCCATTCCCACAATGCACTTTGTGACAAATTTCTGAAAATGCCTAAGTGACCTACTAGTTTGGTATATAAAGAAATGGACTGCTTGTGATAGTGTCAACTTTGAAATTGCTCATGAGGGAAGAGATTCAGGTGCTTAATTACACAAATACTTACAGATTTGTGATACTTAGGCTATGACTAGAGTTTTACAGATTTGATGAAAAATTAGTAATGCAAGTTGTACACGGCTTTAAAGGGTATTAAATTTGATATTGTAGGTCTGATGTTATGTTGCATAAACTTGTTAGGAACCAATTATTGCTAATTTTGCAGCCCCCAGTGAGAAATGATCACAGAACATTCAGCCCAATACACATGCAGATGTTGGTTACCAGGGAAAGTTGACTTTGGGAACTTTAAGGGACTTTAAGGGCAAGTAAAAAGCAAGCATGAAGAATTGAAAATCTAATAATGCCTGGTTGGAGAAAAGATCATTCTGAACCTAGTCAATACGAATGGAGGGGGACATTTTTAAAGTTTGCTGCACCTTGTACAAGAACTCAATTGTACTCAGAACAATGGGAATCAATGTAATGGAGTAAATATACATTTTCCTAAATTCTAGGAGTCATGAATTTTTTGCCAGTATGGTCATAAATTTGGCCATTACATTTTGTTCTAAGTAGTCTTAAAAAGGTTGTAGAAAGTCCTCAATTTAACCCGTAGAAACCTGTAGGAACCCTGATTATGAGCATTCCTGTCATTCCTGTAACAGTTTGATGTAACTGAAATCACTTGACGGCATGTAACTTGTAATCCACTATCAGGACCGTTTAGAAACACACCTGTGGTCAAACAAACCATAGAGTTAAATAGAGTGTGAACAAAAAGCTGTGAAAAATAAAATATTCTATGTTTTCTAATTGTCTTCACAGCTCCTCTACCTTTAAGTGCACTTTATCTCACTCACACCTTTGCAGAACTGTGGGAACGTTCTTTTGTCTGTCTGCTCGTTCCTCCTCTACAGGTCTGTTTGTGCTCTGCACAGACTTTTGTGTCTCAGACAGACCTGCAGTTCCTCTAATGCCTCAATGAGTGAAGAGCAGTTTGTTTGTTTTTTTAATTGTTTCGCCTGCACATGCTGTGCCTCGCTGTTATTTGGCAGCATTGTTGCTAGTCTGCACCCCCGAGGAACTTCCAGAACACAACAAAACAAGTGCAAAATAGAAAATAAAGGCAGAGGGCAGAGTCTCTGCAAGTAAATACACCACCACAAGTCATGATTGAGAGATCATTATTATTGTGTGAGATGATGTTTTTTTGTTGTTGTTGTTTGGTTTGTTTTTTTAAGCAAATGTAGCGTACTTTACCCTTAATGTTTCATAGTCAGTAATCCACACAACAAAAGGGATGATGTAACTGGCCATGTGGACTTTTTAAACAGACTATGATTCAAATGGGGATTTATGATATGACAAAGCTCTAAGCATCCAATTGTCTCTGGTTTAATCCTTTTGTTTTGGCTCCAGATTCCAACAGTAAACCCAAGGTGGAGTGCAGTGTAGTGACAGAATTCACCGACCACATCTGTGTCACCATGGACGCCGAGCTCATCATGTTCCTTCATGACCTGGTGTCGGCCTACCTGAAGGAAAAGGAGAAAGGTGTGTTGCCTTTATACGGCGCAGTGTCAAGTCAAACATCCTTTTTGATAGACTTTCCAATAGTAAAATTTAGATTTTTCAGATGACAGTCATCGATGTTCCGTAATAGATGTTGTGTAACACGTCTAACTAGTGACTCATCACACTTTTATCTGAGATGAAATAACAAAATGAGGCACATCTGTCTGTCTCTGTACCTGTGAAGCTGCCTGTATGCTGTTGGACACCTTTTAGAAAAGCAGCATGAAATGCAGGCAGCTCAGTGTTATTTTCACACACAGCAGGGAGGTCAGACAAACCAATGCTGGCAGCATTTTAATGGGTTTCCTATTGTTACAAAGGAACAAATTAGCAATCTTTACGCCTGCAACCTTGCATTCTTCATGACAATTAAACTAATGCTACGACTTTGTTCTGTGCAGATGAATAGAAAGAGAAGAGAGCAGACCAGTGAAGATTTTCATCAGCGTTTGATTAAAGCTGATTAATTAAAGTGCGGCAGATTGGTATTTGAATGTGAATAGGGTCCAGATCTATACTATCAAGGTGCTGACTCTCAGGAAGGGGAATGAATGTTTATTGTTCTCAACTTCTGGGAGTTGTTTCCTCCTTCCTCTTTGAGGGCGAACAATGTGTATGCCATGTTAAAAAGAAAACACAGAGGCAGTGAAGTGTGCACGGAGACATCCTTATTGTCCTTCTTTTCTCCGCTTTTCTTTAGCCCTGTTCGCCCCACGGATGTTCGCAGCCCGACCGGGCCAGAAGAGCCCAACAGCCTTACACGATGAAAGCTCCACAGACAAGGACAAAGATGACAGCATCAACTACACCACGGTGGACTGGAGGGAATTCATGTGCAACACCTGGCACTTGGAGCCGACTCTCAGGTCAGCCCCGCTCCGCTGCACCGACATCTGGAGTGGTTTATCCTTTGTTTTGTTAGCGAATCCACGCCTTTTCATTTGACGGAATCACACTGAGTCACTGTGCTTAGCCATGGGTTGTGCTCATTGAAAATCAGCGGAGGAGAAAATAGAAAAGAGTGTCCGTGACGCTGTTTAAGCATCAGCTCTTTTGACCTTGGAGCCAGTGATGGCAACACCCAACCGGCAAATGTAGATATTCAGGCTAGTCAGGCATTAGAAAGTTACACAGGAAATGAAAGTAAAGGAAAATGAATATGAAACTAAAACTGTATTGTTATATCTAGTGTAAGCAATTAAAAAAGTGTTCCAGTAGAGTGAAATGTTACAAAGGTCCCATTTCAAGTTCTCAATTATGTTTGCACAAACTTCTTCTAAAGTTTTGCGTTACTCTCGTAAGTTGCTGCTAATTAGTTGGACCATTAATTAAAATGTTTCTAAAGTTTTATCACTTCTCATCTTCCTCATTCTAAGTTGAAATAATTCTCAAAACTTTGATTTGTTCTATGGCTGTGAAATTCAGAAACTAGTCAAAAAAAACAAAAACAAATACGGATCTTAATGAAAACCGCTACGATGAAGTTGGACGGTCACATGACACCAATCAAACTTGATGAAGTACCAAACTCCAATGGAAGAGGCTGGTGGAGCGCACGGCAGGGCACATTAACAACTGACAAACCAGGGTTATTTAATCAAATATTGATTTTTGTACTTTTAAACTTAGTATTGATCCAGTTAAAAATGAATATCAACTTGTTTTCTTTGCATTATTCAAGTGCTGAGCACATTTTGTGCTCCCTATTTGGGCTTTTGTTTTTTTTTTCTGCAAATAAAAACTCAAAAACACAACAGCACCATCTGAAACCAAATGCAAAAATGTTGATTAATAGGTTTCAGCAGTGTTTGAGATTGTTTTTGTATGTGAGAAGCTGTAGAGTGAAACCAGTAGTATATGTATTGTGAGTAAATACTACTACTACTGAGTCAGGAGGAATTTCCCATAATGCAACAGCAAACAATGACAGAAGGTGAACACATCCCAGCAGGAGGTAGTTAATAGTTTACTGGATGCTTACACGGGTCCTGAAAGTCTTGAAAAGTCTGGATTTTTGCGTGAAAGTCTTCATAAAATATGGATAAAAGTTTCTATCATAGTTGAACTTCAGACTATGTTTGAAGGCACATAATGTTGTAAGATAAATATACATGAGCAAAGTATATAAAAACTGGATATGATTTCACTAACCGGTTAGTACTGGAATGATTCTAGTGAAACGTGTTTGTGTGATGTCCATGCACTTTTGTGATTTTCATATCCTTTGAAAATGTTTGTCAGTAAAACATAATTTACAGCAAAATACGCATTCATACATTTATTAAAATTAACTTTTCTACCACGCAAACAGGTACAAACTCAACCGAAAAAGTAGACAAGTGTAAAAGTACCTAAAGTCAAGGGTTTGGGGAAAAAAATAACAGTTTTGAAAAAGTCTGGATTTTTTATTTGGATAAAGGTCACACACACTGGTATAATACAGATGCCAGTAAAGGTGAGATGAGCTAGTTACCAAGGTTACGTGCCTCTAATAGTAAGGAAGCCTTGTATAAGTGACATGTATCACACCCAGAACTGTGTAGCTAGTGTTTATTTACAAAACTAAATGAATGTTGGTATGATTTGGTATTTGTGGCACACGTTATGTGACATCGGATACTTTATTTAGAATGTTTAGAAACATCACTCATTTCTAGAACAACCAGAAACAATCCCATCGAACATGTACGAACAAATGATAAAACCTGGACTCTGACTGAGGTCTGATGGGTATTAACTCTACTTTCAGGCTCATCTCCTGGACAGGCCGTAAGATCGACCCGGTGGGTGTGGATTACATCCTGCAGAAATTAGGTTTCCATCACGCCAGGACAACCATTCCCAAGTGGCTGCAGAGAGGCGTGATGGACCCGTTGGACAAGGTTCTGTCTGTGCTCATCAAGAAGCTGGGCACCGCCCTGCAGGACGAGAAAGAAAAGAAGGGCAGAGACAAAGAGGAGCACTAAGAAACCACTGGACCTCAAATCTGTGATGATTCTGTGAAGGTCAAAAACACTGGAGGACTGTATGACATCGGCCACTACTGTACAATATGACACTAAACCCACTTTACCAACCTGTGAATCTCAGTTTAGTTGTTTACTGTGGTGCATGCCACTAGCAGCTCTGACTGAAGCGTTTTGCACCAATGTTGTTATCTGTATATTTGGAACAAAGTAGCATATTGTAGTATTATTCTTATTTGATGGCTTTAATGGTAAAACCAGCCTCTTTTACCTGTTGGAAATGACCATACTGAAATCGCTTAAGGCTTACCAATATTTCATGAGAAATGATTTCTTAAACCATTGCCTTTTCTTTGTTTCCCATGGAACACATGGTAGATATGCTTTCTGTATTGTATAGTGTAGTTTTAAGATATTTAAGAACAGTTCGGTGACAGTGTTTTTAATTTTTTGTTTTTTTTGGGAAGGGGGGGGTGTGAACAAATGATTACTGTACAGTTAACAGCACATCATCCACTGTGCCCTGCCATGAGGATGACATCAATTTGTAATTATTATTTCAACCAAGATCATTATTTATGGAGGTGAAATGCAGCGTCTATAACATGTATCAGCTTGGTGTGTCAAGCTTATTTTTGTCTTTTTTTAATCCATGCAGTAGAACCAGTGTATATAATGAAATTTCCTAACTTAATAAAACTATTGCCATTCAGTTTTACATGGTTTTCAGGTGTTATTTTGGGATGGTTGGCATGAAAAAGAACATACACTTGAGTGTATATATATATATATATATATATATATATTATCAAAAACAGGTTAAGTGCTAGTTTTAAAGGGCTCATATTTTTCTAAACCCACTTTTATTAGTCTTTGGTTCATTTATTTGTGTATTTGGACCCTAATAGTTCATAAAGTTTGAATTTGATCCCTCCAGGTACTGTACAACTATCTTTATATTCATTTTGGCTAAAATCGAGTGGATTTCTACAACCTGTTTTAATTCCTGCTTAATTTATTACATCATGACATTTGCACATATAAGGTCAAGACTTCATTTCTCTGAATACGATATAATTGTTTATCAGCAGCAGCAGTTGTAGTAAAGACTGAAAATATGTCCAAACTTGGAGCCAATTCCCTAAAATATTCAATTGCTGGCTGAACATGACAGAGCAGCACAGACAACTGGAGCCTGGAGGGGGGCGGGGCCTGAAGTGGCTCATTTGCATTTAAAGGGCCAGTGCTGAAAATGACCTTTCTGGTGTCATTACTCAGAAATAGTGTTGAAGATGGACCTGTGGAGTTGAATTAATGAATTCAGACCTAAGCAGAACATTTACAGTTTATGTAGACCACAGGGAAAGGTTTTAAAATGCATAATTGCTTCTTTTTTTAAAACTAAATATCACTCCTTTAATTCAACAGATAACAAACAGGTCATTCAGTGTATTCAGGTTCAGCTGTCCCCACATTATAACACTACCCCCATAGGCTTGTACTGTAGGCACTAGGCATGATGGGTAATGGACTCATCAGACCACATGACTTTTATCCATTGAAACAGTCTAATCCAGGGGTTAGTTCAGGGGCCAGATTCAGCTTTATTTGATGTGCGGAGGGCCGAAACAGTAAAATAATGACAGAATTATATATAAATAATGTCAATCCTAAACTTTTCTTTATATTTTACAGTGAAAAGGGTAAAATGACATGATGCAAATGTTTAAATCTAAAAATTATCCTTTCAAACAATATGATATAAACACTGTAATCACTATTATGCTTTAGTTTATCATTTCCACACATACATTATAACTGACAGATCACATTGGATTGACAGGTACACAAAATATTTAGTAACAGATAGAATATTATTACAATTGCACATACTCCTCTTAAGACATTTCAGCTAATTCAGATTTTTTGCAAAATTATACTTTGTTTTAGTCTAAATACATGAAAACATTTACTTTTACAAAGACAAAAATTTGGATTTGTGACTATTTATAGGTTATTATGACACTGAATTGGTCTCAATGTGGAACCTGAACTAAAATTGCTGTTAATACATTTTTGCATTTCACGAATTCATCCCAGGGGCCGGATCAGACCCTTTGGCGGGACGGATTTGGCCCCCAGGCCGCATGTTTAACACCTGTGGTCTAATCTTTATGCTCTCATCAAACTAAGAGTTGTTTAAGAGCTGAGGATCTATTCACTGAATCAGTTGAAAACATGGAAACATAAATACACTAATCCCATTTTTTTTCTTTTTTTGCACTGTATAGACACATTTCCATTTCTGCAATCAGACATCATGAGGCTACTGCTGATTCACATGAATATAAATTAAAACTAAACCATTTAACTGTCTTGGCACTCAAAGAAAGTAAAATGTACAAAACATGACATGATTTTGCCATCTCTGTCAGGTACGTGTTTCTCTATAGCGTATGTAAATGTAAATGTGAATGTGCTCAGGCTCATACATGCACTTCAGTATCAGCCTACGAACAGCACCTGAAATTAACCTGTCATGTCTCAATCAAGAGTCAGTGTTACCATGGCAACAGTCAGCCCAATGAACATCTTTTCATATGTCAACATAAAGGCCTGATATCAATATTTTATTGATTTACCAACTGCACACCCTGTAACATTCAAAACCACCAACAAACCTAGAGAAATCATAAAACTGGGCTCAGTTACTATATAACTGATTTAAATTCAGCTGATTTCATAATAAATAAATAAATAAACAAGAAGTGTCAGGCACAACAAACCCCACCCCTCGCAAGTATTGTAACTTATTTTGGCACCGTTCCAGCTGATGTCATCATGTCTATGCATGTGCTGGTACATCCGTTTCCTTCAGGCACCGCTGGGGTTCAGTTGGTAGACTTGGCTGTTCAGTGACCAAAGGGTTGGTGGTTCGAATCCTGGCTCCGATTGTCCAAGACACTGAGCCCTTGAGTAACAGGGTCTGGCAGAACCTTACATGGCATCCTGGTGTCTGGGTGTATGTTAGTTAGACTTTGTAAAGTGCTTTGGGTATAAAATGCATTATATAAGTTCAGACCATTTACATATGTGCCAAGTTTGAAACAAAATTGATTGATCTTATGACGTGAAATTTGGTCCATTATAAGTTAAAGGGAGGGAAACAATGACATTCTTCCCCCAAGATGTAATCACATCCAGGGTGGGATTTGTTGTTGTTGTTGTTGTTGTTTGGGGGG
>JAPSES010000105.1:13540608-13552047 GCA_029822895.1 Maxillicosta whitleyi | reverse complement strand
GTGATCCCCATTATGTTAGGTTTACAAGACTGTGTGTGTGTGTGTGTGTGTGTGTGTGTGTGTGTGTGTGTGTGTGTTATAATAGTATTTTACTGGTCTGACCCAGGTAAGACTGAACTAGGCATTATTTTTTTGTCTGTTTGTTTTTTGTATTTTGATTGAATCTATAAATTCACCCACGGGGCCGCCTTGGACCCTTCCAGGGGCCGGTTTTTGGTCCACAGGCCATATGTTTGACAGTCCTGTAATAAATGGCATCCACCCAGGTGTTGGGGTTATCCATGTAAATGCAGATAATGTTAATGAAAGGCCTGGTGCATCACGGATGCTGTGGCTGTGGATATGGGACGGATGTAAATTCCAGTGAATGGGTTAATGTCCTGTGGTCTGACGCAGGAATGGTTAATAGGCGGACAGGCAGCAGGTGGAGAGACATGCAGACTGATGAGCAGCAGCACAGGAGCCACAGTGTGCTGACAGTTACTGAGCTGTGGAGAAAGAAGCAACGACCGCCGCTCCTAATCTGTCCCTGCTGCAGACCAAATTGTTGTAATTGCAGCATAAGGCGAGAAACCAGCCCGGCACGGCACGGCATGCTTCCTCCGTCCGCCTGTGTCAGTGAACGGGACGCCGGTGAATAACACTCACAGCCAATTTACTGGATAAATGACTTGAAAAACTCCCGTCGAAGTCATTGGACAGAAAAAAAGCGTTGTTTTATCTTATTTTTTTTTTCTAAATGGGAAATGAATGTGACCGGGAAACAGCAACCTGAACTGATCGAGCGACCCGCCAGCCTTTTGGTTCCAACTTCGGTAAGAAAAACACGCATTTATTTGTTTTCCAGCGTTAACTCAAAACAGTAGATCAAACCTGAAATGTGTGGAGCCACTCGGACCCGACATGAACGGCGTCTGTAAATCGAATGGACCGAAGACGCCGAACTCCGTTTAGATATCTACTAATAAAACGTTTCTTTGCCTATAAACATTTTTTTTATATGTATTCGTGACTGATTTAAATGATTTTTCTCAAACTATAGCAACTAATTCGTATTTCGGCTTATATTTCGCGTAGATTAACCGTCTTACTCGCTTATATTTAAAACTTTTATAAATTGTGCTCCTCCTGTTGTAGGTAGTTTTAAGTGCGAATGGCGTTGAATCCCATTGGGCGGATGCGCTCGCGGAATGGTGCAAGTTTAGAATTTTGTTGAAATGAGCTATTGTTTTCAACATCATTAATATATATATTCACACCGAAATCGCAAGAAGAGTATGTCTTTTATTTGTATATATGGGGTCATGTTGTGTCTTTCACACAATTGGTAGAAAAAATTAGAGAACCATTAAATTGCTCAAGTTGTGAATGGAGGCTGGTGTGACGTTCCACATCAATGAGAATAAATTGCGCGTTTTGGTGCGATCATTGTCAGAGTAGGAGCTGTACCTAAAAACTTATTACTTTATATTTGCAGGTGTTGTCTAGACCTCACTGAGTCAGTGGTTAAACCATATTTTCTTGCCTTGTAGATTATTCATTTGCTGTCTATCTGAATCTGTGGTTATTACAGAAATGCCAGTGGTTCCTGAAGTGCAAGATTAATGAACAGTCTGCTGGTTGTGATACTGTGTTTTTACATCTGTTATTGTTATTATTAATGGCATTTTGATTTCGATTCCAACTTGGAGCACAGAGTGGTCTTTCGAACTAGATCTAACATTTTCTGCATGGTGTTCAGCTGTTTACCTGGTTTTGCTTCCACTGGACACACAACACCTTTTAATTTCATCAATCTCCAGAGCCCTCCTTTGTGGGCACTTTGCGTTCACCAAGCATATGCTTTTAAAACTGGATACCTGAGTCCACAGGGACAAGGGTCTGCAGCTTAATTCAGCTTAAAGTGTGTTCAGTTGTCTCACACACATGCATGCACATGCACACACACACATCCTCCCTCTCCATTTGCCAATGACTGATGGCTAAAATTATACAGTAAGCTGAATTTTCCTGTTGCAGTAGGCTCAGTGGACACCAGGATGCCTGGAAAGCTTTCACCCCATTATGCATATTTGCAATCACCTGGTGTGGAGTGTCAAGAGTGCTCTTGCAGTAATTAAACTCAGCGTTTTGTTGCTCCTTAAAGGTACAGTGTGTAGGATTTTCTTAACGTTCTTTCCAACAATTAATCTAATTATGGATTCCAAATGATTGAAATATTGTCCAATCAATCAAAAGATCAATTTGTTCGATTCCATTTAACATAAAAAAAAAAAAAACCCGATTAAATGTACATGGCATGGGTCCTGCTCGTGGGTGCCACGATAACTCACTGCCATTTTAACCCCCTAAATGAGCCATAGTGGATCAGTTACGTGGTTCAAGTCACGAAGAAGTCATAATGAAACTACTAAACTTCGCAATTGACAGCGATGGAAAACTGGGGTGAATGTCAGCGTGGTTCATTCCAGATGAAAGGTGGCGGACAGAAGCCTGAGCAGTGACGCTGCAGTAGTATGTTTGCTGCTGGACAGGTAAGCCCACACTGGATTTGGATTGTGATGCTATTGTTAATTGTATGGTTGATTACTTCTGTACATCAGGGCGACACTGTAGGAAAGTGTCTAGGATTTTGCTGTTTTTGTTACTGTCGGTGTTACAATGCATGGTCTGATAATGTAAGACTTGATGCTGGAGATGCTGGAGACTAGTGTTTTCATGTTCTTAATTAGTTTTCTCATCTATGTGGTTTCTTCGACTTGTTCACTTGTTTCCTATAACGTACAGATTGACTGGATGAAGATTTAATTTTAGTCACTTGTGTCTGAAAATGTTGAATACGCATCTTATGGGAGCGCAAGGTGTAATGATTATAATGAAACATAGTTATTTACCAGACCTGTTACCTGTTTGACTCCGTATTTACCTTCAGTAGGCCAGGTGATTACTGAAAGATGATTTTAACCAGTGATGTTAGACTTAGCCCCAGTGTTAGTTAGCCCAGTGTTAGTTAGCCCAGTGTTAGTTAGCTCAGTGTTAGTTAGCCCGGTATTAGTTAGCCCAGTGTTAATTAGCCCAGTGTTAGTTGGCCTTGGTGTTAGTTGGCCCCCGGTGTTAGTTGGCCCCGGTGTTAGTTGGCCCCCGGTGTTAGTTGGCCCCCGGTGTTAGTTGGCCCAGGTGTTAGTTAGCCCTGTGGTCCCTTTTGCTCAAACATTCACCATCCTTTTGTCTTGTTTTTTTTTTTTTTGTCGTTCTACTACACATTGTGTCTAGTTCTAATAAAACAAATGTAAGGCTGAGCACATCGACTCCTATGAAGACCATAGGATGAGAAGAAACTGTTCCAGCATTGATGGTTCTAGTGGAACAGACAGACAAGTTTATGCATAGAAATAAGCATTAACTCTCTGATTACTTTGTCTAATGTATGATTTATTAATATTTTGTTTACTGCTTGCATGCATTTAACATTTTCCCTGTCACTCTGCTTAATTTCAGAGGAGTGTCTTCAGACATTTGCTGAACACACACAAGTGGAACCCGTCAGTTTTCATGTCTGTCCGTGTGTGTATATTCGTACTGTCTTTTACACGATGTGGAGTTATCAACCATCTGGCTGCCTCATGTTAATTACTGTACATATTTACACGTATAAAAATAAATATTTTCTTACTGTGACCTTTTTACCGATGTTGTCATTAATATTGTGGCTCATTCTAGCTTTTTGGAAATTTTATGTTGTTCAACTGTATGACGAATGGATTAAATACTGAAATACTAGTGCGTACAGTTTTAATAGATAACTATCTCAAAATATACAAACATTTGAAAACTTAAAAAAAAAAAAACTTCTTCCACTGTATGTACAATTGAATATAAGAAACTATATCCAAACCTCATCCTCAGGTTTATAATGTGTGTACTGCCCTGGGGGGGGGTCAGGACATGTGTTGCTGATGTGTTTCCCTGACCAAGTGACAAATGTAGCTGGAATATAAAATGTATGTAGGCACCAAATCTATGTTCCCTGTCCCAGTAGAGTGACATCATCTGTATATTGTTGATGGAGGTGAACGTGGCCCTCGTAGGCAGTGGAGGGAGAGTTGAGGTAAAGTGGTAATAGGATGGTTTGTGGCCGCAGACATATGTTTTCCACATCTGTGGGCATTTCTTGACAAGTTGTCACTGGTTCCAGCGTAGACATGGACAGTTCCAGAAGCTCCTCCAGCTCCCTTACCGCTGAAAATATACAATGTGTATAGACAAATACAAGTTTAAATTGAAAGATATTAGTTTTTACCATTGCAAAAAAAGATTGTAGGTATTAGATGATGACAGACAATATTAACTAAAACTGTGCTGCAGTGAGAACAGATTAAAGTATAGAGTCAATATTTACACAAAGGTAATTATCTTTATATAGATAAGATATATTAGATAATAGATATAGATTATCTTGTGTAAACAATGACTCAAGTAATACTTTTAATAAGTAACTTCATACATAGACTACAGGTGTTGAGCAGCATTGCAGATTATGTAACCTTTTTATTTAAGCATGTACAACATGCATTAGTTCCATAAAACAGTGTTATGTATTCCATATGTCTGCTTGCACAATCTGTACCCTTACGCTAACCTGCATGTGGAAAAAAAACAAATAGTCCGACATTATTCTACAATCCTCCACTGTTTTACTTTGAACTCTCCATAAATCTGACATTCCATCCTCTGCCGTGGGTCACTAATAAAATATCTAAGAAAAAACACAGTATCCCTAAAAGGACGTAACTTTAGAATTTTTTTTCTGGTTTAATGACAGCAAAATGAACAACCAGAATCATCTAATCTCAATAATTGAACTAGCACAACCAAAACCATGTTCTATTAACACGTCCCAGTGATAAATGAGATCTTAAATCTTTTCACATTCGTTTTATGAAAGTTTTTATTTTTCTTCACTCATCTCTTTGATCAATGGAAGCAATGACAGAAGAGTTGAGGTGCTCATCATTTGGACAGGTTGTGGAAACTGTCAGAAAATCACGAAAGATACGTCCAAGGCATTTTGTCTTAAAAGTGCCTGCTGTTGGGTAAGCGGTACATCGGAACAGAGTAAAAAATGTTTGCACTGATTCAGGTATTTACTGCCACCTACAGTATGGGAGATCCACATTGTACCTTTTTAAAGTGTTTTTAAAAGGTCTTTTATGAATAAAAATTGCAGGTGATGTGAGATTAAAAGTTAAATAAATGCTAAAATGTGTTCATTAAAGATGCTAATCGTCCATGTTGTGCATATCCATCCTTGCTATCCCAGACTGTTCCAGACTATCTGTGGCACAAAAAAGCATCCAAAGTCTTCTGCAAATTGATACTGGGCTTCATGTCTCTGCACAGTTTGTCTTGAGATGTTGCCTAACTCTGACAATTTATGTCAACCATTATAAACATGCTTTTTCTTGTCTCAGTCTTATCTTATTTGGGATTGGAGACCAGCTTTAATCAAATCCAATTATCTTTGAAAGTAGGCCTGCAGAATATGGGGGGATTCTGCAGTGTGTAATAACATTGTTACGATATGGCTTGTGATAAATAAAATTATCTTACATTTGATATCAAATTGGCACCAATTAATCTGGAAGTAGCTGACAGTAAGCCTGGACTTTCTCCTGATTGGCCGGATGGTGAAAATCCATGGCACACTTAACTAGAGCTAAATTGGTTTGCATGCTTAGTATGAATGCTTGATGCATGTGGATGATTTTTCTTTTTCAGTGACTTTTAGACATTCTTCTGCCATGCGTCCACCATGTCTGTTCATATCACAATAGAATTGTTGTGGGTCAGCATTTATTTAAAATCTTCTTGTTTTGCTATTTTTTTGTCAGATGCTGTAGCGAGCCACAATCACAGATAAATAAATAGGGATGGGAATCAAAAATGGGCTCCAAATTGTCCAATGATGTGAAAGACTGCACCCCCGCTCCCCTTAGGGCTCAATTTAGATATTTATTTGATCAAATCTAAGTTTTTCTTTTGTATTCCGGTTATTTAAAATGTGACCAATATTAGATTCCATTGTGACCTGCTCAGTGCTGAATTGACTCACAACAACAAAGGTCTCACACGCAGACAATGCTGTACTTTAGGGAAGGTGGAGGCCAGTAAAATCAGCATTTGTCGTTTCATTTCTAAGTCAGTGGGCAGTGGATGCCGGGAGACGGAGCCAAATTCTGTTTGTATTCATTGTGTTGAATCCATCCTGCCTGAACAAAACGGTTACTAATGTCAGTCTAGACAAACGTATAGATGTGACCCGAATCAGAATGGAACTGTTCCAATTTGGTGTGATTTGTATTGTTCACACTGGGGATGCAGTGCACACACGATGCATTAGCACTGATACAAAACATTAAAAATCTGACACTGATCTCATGAAATCATGTATGTCACGCCAGTTCTAATGGCATTTGGTATCTTATACATACGCATTTTCATCCTTTTATGTGTTATTTAACGCCATTTCATCATGTGTCAATTCATATCAAGATCTCCGGCTCATCCAAACCCTCAGTGTGTGACATGAACATACATGTGGAAAGCTTATAATGCATATAGATAACATGGCAATTAAGTGGCATGTATATTTACATGATTGTATATCACATTGAAAAATCTCCAGTATGTGGGTGCTTCTATAAAACTGGGTTCATTATATTATGTCACTTTCCCAGCTTTTTAGACCCAATAATAAAATGTAAATTTAAACATATTTTCCTCTAGGATATACCTAATGATGATCTCAGATGAACGCAAAAAAAAATTTATACTCTTCTTCTGAGCCATCCCAAAATGAATGCATTTTTAATAAAGTATTGGGGCCAAAAATACAACATGAAAATCTTATCTAGGTGTCAGTGCATTTGATCTGAACCATATGGCTGTAAATGGTCTTATATACCTCTATAAATATAGACAATGTGGTAAATTTGATGATCCTAGTGGTTTTTCAAATCCAGACATGCAGGTTTTGCATGAATTCTCAGTTTCATTCCAGGTTTTGTCTGTAATCCATCGTGTCCACTTGCGTTACATGTGGAACCTGCCCATTTAAACAAATAAATTGTAACTTATTTTGCAACAGTGGTCATTTTTATGAAACACTCTGCCTTGCATAATTAGCTAAATTCCCAAAATGTACCTGTGGGAGAATAAAAAGATATAAAAAAAATAAAAAAAATAATAATAATTTTCATGTCCTTCATACTGTAACATGTAAATGTGTTAAATATAATGTAAAACAATATAAAAATGCGTTTTAGCTGAAAAAGTTTCTTTTCTATATCAGTAAGTATTTATTTTTAAAATAGATCCAAAGTGCTTCCAAACTTGCTTTATAACATTAGTTACATCTGGTTTAAAGTTTTAGACTTTCTGTCCTGTTTTTAGGACCAGTTTCGTAGAAACACCCATATAAACAATGACTCACCACTATTGCGAGGTGGAACAGCCTGGTATAGTTTGATTGTAATTGGCCATAATCTGATTCAATATGATGCAAAAGAAAATGACCTTGTGTATTTCAATATTCTGTTAAATTCAGCAGCTGAGTAGGTGTATAATGACACAGCAAATTATTTACTAGTGTAAGTGTATTTTGAGTTTTATACATCATGTGTTTTTCTAGGTCTTAGCTCAGTTCTTCATTATTGCTGTTTATTAAATACTTCCTATGTCAAAAAATTTTAAACCAACAATATAATAAAACCACTTCTGGCTCTAATTTTAATCCAGTCATTTCTTTATATCTCCAGTATTTCAGATTTTTTTTTTTTTTTGGTACATAACACCTCAGCCTTGGTAACAGCCTAAAGGTTTGTTCAGAGACACAGTGAGAATTGTTCTTTGAAGGCAGTGGATATGAGAGACAGAGTGAAGAAATCATTCTGAAAGTAAATGCTAAATTATACATGACAAATTACTGATCACATTTGTAACAGAAAATAAAGAAATCTTCCCTCTGCTAATGGAAATGTAGAACCAAATTGGATGATTTCGTCCCAACTTCCATCTGATGTTTTTTCAGTCAGGTCACTCTTATCTTGAACTTATTCATGTTGATGCATGGATACAAAGTGATGACTCATACGTCTACTTCACAATGTCACATATGTGCAAAAAAAAAAAAAAAAATCAAATTTGGCTCATTTTTGTTTGCTTTACACACAGCCAAACATAGGCATCAGTGCTGCTGGAAACTGGCAGTTAATGAGGAGTCACCGTAGAAACGATGAAATGGTCCAGTGTGCCTAAAGAAAGCTGATGCGAATTGTGCTATCTGTAAAATTATTATTTCAAGTAACATGGTAAGGCATTGACACTGAAGACCTCTATATGCCTGCTTTTTTCGCTCCCAGAAAAGAGACAGACAGCCAATCGATAAAGAATGGGGTCGATGAGCAGAAGTGATAATGGCGTTGGCATCAAAAACATCTCATCCCCACATATAAGAAGTGCTGGGGAGTCACCTTTTCTCTCATCGCAGCTTAATGGCTCTTCATCAAAGTCTGGTTTATGCTTTCTATAGTATGCCTTACATAAACACCACTTTTAATTGGTGTTATCGTTAAGCATTATAGGCTTTTGGCGTGTGTGTGTGTGTGTGTGTGTGTGTTCACGCCGTATCAAATACCACGCCCTGAGGGTTAGGGCTAGGTCAACCAGAGATCTTGGTGTAAATTGACATGAGTTCAAATGGTGAAATGTTGAAAACACGTATGTATAGCATGCCAAGTGCTGTAAGAATTGGCGTGACATGCAACGCAATTTCGTGAGATCAGTCCTTACTCTATATAAGGCAAGGCAGGTTTATTTCTATAGTACAGCAGGGAAGAAATAAAGAGTACAGGCTTGAAATAAAAAGGATTCAATATTAAAAAAAAAAAAAAGATCCAAGTTAAAAAAAAAAAACATATGCATAGATGAAACGGATAAATCCAATAAAATAGATAAAAACTTTAAGATTCAAAGAAACAGTGCAGATCTAAACTTCTGAATGAAAACTATTCAACTGCGGCTGAGAACAGGTGGGTCT
Source organism: Maxillicosta whitleyi (assembly GCA_029822895.1). NCBI lineage: Eukaryota > Metazoa > Chordata > Actinopteri > Perciformes > Neosebastidae > Maxillicosta > Maxillicosta whitleyi. The sequence continues at coordinate 13,542,950 of JAPSES010000105.1, read as the reverse complement.
TTAACCTGCATTTAAATAAATTGGACTAATCTACTAATTTGTTCCTTATTATCTCAGTGTCAGAGCAATGATTAAGAAATGCCAGGAATTCAGATCACAGGAAAAGCAATTATATGTTAATTAGGGGAGGGGATTGATAGGATTTTTTTTCAATATCAATGCTGTTGTCAATAGTGATGTCCTAATCTGGATTTTTTTGGTTTACGATCAGATTTTTTTTAAAAAAATTTTTGCCGATACCGATCCGATATTGACTTTTTACAATGAAACATTGCTTTAAAGTTGGAGTCATTATTTATAGATTATTATGCTATTATTTTACATGAGATCACAGTTGGGCTGAATGTGGAACCTGAACTAAAACAAATACAACACCTTTGACTCTTAATGACTTCAGTATAATTTTTGCATTTTCCAAATTCATACTGTAGGACAGATTCCAGGTATTATATGGGGGTGTGTTACATGCTGTATGTTACTGATGCATGGATCAGCAGGTTACTCATGGGACAGGTTTGGGGGGGTCAAATGATTCAACAAAAGCCCCACAGGTTTAAAAAAAACCCAAAAGTCAGACTCGTGCATCATTACCGTACATATGTCAGGATGAGTACGAGCGCACTATGTAGTGGAACTTGTAGATGCTTTTCTACTTTCTCTAAGCCTCCTGCTGTTGTGTAGCTCAATTTACTTATCCCTGTTTTCGGAAACTTTACTTTGAGAGGACAAGGCGTTTGTTTACACCCCAAAACTGGGCCCAGTTTGGCTTGATCTTGTGACTAAATCGATACCGATACTGATCTTTAGTTTGGATTGGGACATCCCTAACTGTCGATTCTGCGGTGGAATGTAACAGAGGATTTTGACTTTGTTACTGTACTTAAGTAGTTTTTTTTTTTTTTTTTGTGCATTTGTACTTTACTTAAAAATATTAATGCATACTTTTACTTTATTACATTTTGTGGCAGTTATCTGTACTTTCTACTCCTTACATTTCGGAAATTGATGCCGTTACTCTTTACATTATATTAACATCTTTTCGTCTAAATCTTTTTTTTACTTTTCATCTAAATCTTGCATGAAAAATCGCACACACAATATTGACACCAATCTGTTCAATCCACATAATATAGTTGTGACACTGAGCAGTGACATTGGCAGAGGCATAAATAAGTATGTCTACATTCTGTATCATAATGACACAGTCCACAGACTGACACTGTGGGAGTACTTGGATTTTTACACTTTAAAGTACATTTTAAAGTAAATACTTAGTACTTTTACTTAAGGAAGATTCTTGATGTAGTACTTCTACTTTTACTTGAGTAAATATTTTGCAGAGTATTGTTACTTTAAGTACTAAACTTCAGTATTTCCTCCACTCCTGCCAATCCAATTCCTTTTCCATTCTCCTATTGATTCCTGTGTTTTTTGTGAAAACAGTAGTTTTGCAGGTCATGTTTGACCAGAAACATTAGCGCTCATATGCAGGTGGTCGAACACATGGTATTCCTGGAGTTTAATTCCATGTAGTGTCGACAGATGCTTGAGCATGTTGTTAGTATTTGCACCCTTATAACAAGTTACAGCATTACACTGAATACACACAGCATTATTATGGTCTGTTCTGGTGAAATGTCGCCAAGCTTCAGTTCGCTTTTTCCTCCATGATTTCTTGCGTTTGAAGCAGGTCAGCAGATGACGTAATTACGTAATCTTCCACAATACAGCGCAGGATAAACCAGGAAATATTGTGTGGGGAAATGAGAGAATCGTTAAGAACTGATTGAGGCAGAGCATGTAATTAAGTTTTTACCTCATCTGGCATTGGCTAGTCACCTCCAAAAATGTACTGTTCAAATATATTTTTCACTGGCTAAATTTAAAAAAAAAAAAAAAAAAATCATCTGTCATTTGACTTAAAATAATTACCATATGTTATTATTCTGAAAATCCAACTTGAGCATCACAGTTATGTACAGATCAAATCTCCGTAAACACTTCTCTGTTTCTCATTTCATTTATGGATGATGTCAGGTACCCGACCTGGTGCAGGACTCTGAGGCTGATTACCTGAGCTAAAGTCAGACATGTGTGAGTCTGTCTGCAGCCTGCAGGTTCTAAGTGTGAACTGGTTCTCAGCTGGAACCAGTTTTCCATTCTCACCCCTAGTGTTAATCTAATGTGGTTTGTATGTAGCTATTCGTTCATTTACCTCCGTCAAGGAGGTCATGTTTTTGCCAGGGTTTGTTTGTTTCTTAGTTAGCAAGATAACTCAAAAAGTTATGAACGGATTTTAATAAAATTTTCAGGAAATGTTCGCTCTGAGACAAGGAACAGAT
>JAPSES010000105.1:13515995-13526711 GCA_029822895.1 Maxillicosta whitleyi | reverse complement strand
TGAACTCAGCATCAGCTCTTGAACAAGTGTAAACCAAGGCTTTAAAAAATCAGTGCAAATAATATTGTGAATTGTTTTAAAACAAAAATGCCTTCAACTCCTCAATCTCCCCCCGAGAGATGCTAATGTGCTGAAGGTGTGCTGGAAAATGCGGACCAGTATTTAGGGAAACCACAGCAAAAACATGGAATGGATTATCTAAATCGGTGCGCGGGGACGGATTACAAAAAAAATGGATCAGGAGTCTCAGATTTTTTTCCGTGCTGGCCGATCCGATACCAATATGCATTTTTTTTTTGCTAATATCGGCGGCCGATCCGATCCAAATATCTATCTAATGTCTAATCAGAAGTGCAAATAGCAGTTGTGCAATATAATAATTAAATACAGTATGTACAGAGGGTGCATATTTTCACTAAAAGTCATCGCTCCAACTTTATTAGTCTCTCAGTTTTTCTTTAGGAAAAAGCCTTGGCTGTTGTCTTCAGTCACACTGTAGAAATACTTCATGTAAAATATTTGAAAATGGTGATAAAAATGCTCCCTGTAGTGTACTGTAGTGCTTTATCAACAGAACTGGAGGAGGAATTTCATAAATGAGCCAGAAGGGAAACCTGCTTCAGCATCAAAATGAAACCTAGTAACTAATGTAGAAGTGAAACTTATTGCGGAAAAATCACATCTATGGGAAGTTTACATTGTTAGATTGTTAGTGTGTGTGGAAATATGCTGATCCAAGTTGATGGTAACTTTGTACTGAGGCAGATTTATTTTTTCTGTACCACAGGATCAAGTGGCTGAACAGTAACGTCACCATTCCTTAAGTTCGACGTCGGTCTCAAAGGGTTTACTGGTGAAATGAAACGGAACCTTAGGAGGAAAAGATACTGAACACTTGAATGCAGCATTGAAAAATATATGTTGAAGTGTAATACAATTTTGTCTTTTTACATGTCACAGATTGTGTTAATGCATCTCAACTGCCTCCTACTCATATGCCTAATTATTTTATGGAGGATATGAACAAAAGGATATAAGTTTTTAGTATGATGGAAGATTCATGCGTTTCCTTTCATGTTTCATTTATGCTGCATAACATGTGTAACTCCAGCTCTGTAACAGTATTTTAGACTGAATCGGATTGGAGTTGCAGTGCAGTTTTTTGACCATGTATCATGGTATTTATGGTTTTACATAAATATGTTGTTTTTGTAACTGCACATGTGATTAACGGATGTAAAATAAGGCTGTAATGGGTCCTTCAGTGCACTGCAGAGGTGGAATGAACCAATACATGTGAAGAACGACTAAACACGCTTTAAGTTTGCACAGCAACCTTGAAGGGAAACACTCAGCATTCTTCTCCCCTCTCTTCTTCTTCTCCTCCTCCTCCTTCTCCCTCTTCTTCTCCTACTTCTTCTTCTTATTCTCCTTCTCCCTCTTCTTCGTCTCCTTCTCCCTCTTCTTCTCCTACTTCTTCTTCTTATTCTCCTTCTCCCTCTTCTTCGTCTCCTCCTTCTCCTCCTTCTTCTCCTCTTTCTTATTTTCCTCCTCCCTCTTCTCCCCGTCTCCTTCTTCGTCTCACTCTCCCCTCCTTTTTCTTCTCCTTCTCCTCCCTCTTCTTGTCCTCCTCCTTCTCCCTCTTCTCCTTCTCCTCCCTCTTCTTTGTCTCCTTCTCCTCTTTCTTCTCCTTCTCCTCCTTCTTCTCCTCCTTATTCTCCTTCTCCCTCTTCTCCTCTTTCTCCTTCTTCTTTGTCTCATTCTTCCTCCTCTTCTTCTCCTCCTCCTCCTACTTCTCCTTCTTATTCTCCTTCTCCCTCTTCTCCTCCTCCTCCTCCTTATTCTCCTCCTCCTTCTCCCTCTTCATCTCATTCTCCCCCCTCTTATTCTTCTCCTCATCCTCCTCCTCCTCTAAAGTGCCTGATTTTGGAGTGTTTTGGACTCCCTGTCAGTTATATCATTGGCGACAAATCAACAAAACAAGAGCGGTGTGCTGGAATTGTTTTGTGAAGGTCGGTTATATTCCTGGTAACGCATCAACCTTGTGTAAATGCTCTCCTTCTCTGAATCGAAATCTTTTCGTACCATTACACCCCTAGTGTAAAAGTATAGTAGTATTCAGGTTTTCATGCAGTGTTGGGCTCAGAGCTGTGGCCAGTTCCCTGCTCATTTTTTATCTTTCATATTTTGGTCAAAACTTCTTATAATCCAGTTGATTTTGTATTTTCGGATGAGTTTCATCAAAGCCATAAATTGAAACACCTCGGTTTACCTTTGATAAAGTTCATACCTGCTATAAGTTTTCCTAGAAAGAGAAAAATACAGATTAGGGACCAGCTCGACTCGTTACTCCGAAATGGCGCGTTACTTCAGAGTCGCCGAAAACTCGCTCGTTGTGTGTTTTCTCATCTGGATTTTTACGTCTGCCACCAAAGACTGAATCTACGTTCCCTAGTTTTGTTCTGTCATCATGTGGATTCATGTTTCGCTATTCACCGTCTACTTCTATGTCTGATGTTTGTAAATCGCAGGTCACAGAGAAAACGGTCTGACCAATCAGTGTCTGCAGTGTCATGACGTCACATTTTGGTGTCGGTCCCAACATTTTGGAACCTTGATTGAGGCGGTACTAAAAAACTAGTATCGGGTCCCAGATTCCAGGTCCTTTTTTCGTAATGGAAAAGCGAAATAGCCGTGTAGAGTCGAGTAGAGTAGAGCCGGTACCATGGAGTGGAAAAGCGCCGTTAGAGACCATGTGAATGTGCATTCAAAGGTTGTAACTCGATGCATTTGTAGGATTGCACTGATATCGGCCAAACATCATCAGCCTCGGTTACTGACAACGGATGATATTCATCTGTTGAGTTCTGTTATATGAGATAAAGATTTTTTCACAAATTTCTAAGCCTGAATTTGTCACTGACAATAGCAGCAGTTGGGTTTTTTTAAACGCGCACAAAAGGGGCATTAAAGTACAAAAACAAGACAAGCAAACGGAATGTAATATTATTGCTGTTACATCATGGCGTCTGGGGATCTTCATCTGCACTCAGATGGTCGAAGTGTCTGGTGTGATGTCTAAACTTGTCTTTTCTTCTGAATTGGTTGTTGTCATCCCTTCTGTCCTCAAAGTCAAACTTTCTATTGCAACTGTCTGAACTTTTATGCATCCCTTTTTTGTGTAGAAAGATATGAAATTCACGGCATGCAATCCTCTTTTTCTTCTCGCACAAAGGTTCACACTTTCACAATGTCGAGCAAAACCAATTAACCCAAAACTAGACTAGTAAAATAGGGTGCACAATTGACACATTGAGAAAAGAGGATTAAAACGTTCATTGTGTACATAATTGCACCGCTTGGCAAAATGTCAATGCTCTTCTCAATTCCAACAGACAAAATCTGGAATTGCTTTGCTGTACAATGAAGACACCAACAATACCTATGATGTCTGCCTGAAATTGACCAAAGAGGTATTAACCATACAGAAGCTGGATGTGGTTTGCACAAGAGGAAGTGAATCCCATGTAAATGTAAGTGCGCCTGATGGCTCCAGACTCACATTGTAATTCATAGCACATAAGTTTGGAAAATACACTTTCAATGTTCACAGTATCCTTTTGCCAATAAGAAACTCCCACTTTCTAAAGCACAGAACTGTTGTACTCCGAAGACAGGCGGCTGGCGGTCTGGGCTTAAGCATCAAAGTAAGCAGATAAGTTTTGATTATGAAAAAACTAAAGTCAAAATAAAACGGCTTGGGATTGTAGATATGACGGCATGTCTGAGAAAACGGTTATGACAGCAACTTTCACCAACAACATTCATTCTCATCTTTGTGTTTTGCTTTTTAGGGCGGTGCAGAGCACAGTGTGCCAGTGGTTATTTCAAAGATTTTTAAAGATCAAGTAGGTAAGAAAGTCTTTTTTTTTCTATCTCTTACTGTAATATTGATTTTAGTGTTTTTTTTTTGTTTTGTTTTTTTTTGCAGTGCAGTGATGTATGGTAAAATTGATTATAGTGCAAAGCTGCAGATAGGAATTGGTAGCATTACTGATATATTTGTTGGTATTTTCCTTCATTTAATTGATTTATAGTATAAGGTTTATAAATTATTACATTGTATACATTATGTAACAGTATTTCTCCAATGATCCAGATGATATCCATAAGGGTTTAGTTTATTCATAAGCCAAAAATATTAATGTAATTAATGTGATGGAAGATGATTTGACATGTGGCATTGACATAAAAAATTATAAACGGCAATGTTTTTAGCAAAGACAAATAATAGTGCATCAGTAACCTAGCAACTAGGTGTGTGTGTGTGTGTGTGTGTGTGTGTGTGTGTGTGTGGGCAGGGGGGGTGATTGAGTAACCCTTTAAATTGTGACTTCTGGTGAGTTTTGTGGAAAGAAATTGACAAATTGCACCCTTCCAATCACCAGATTCAAGTTATTTAGAACTAGTTACCTCATTTAATGTCATCAAATCCAGGTAACGCAGAAAAGAGGTTGACAGACGTTTATTTAGCTGTTTTCAGACCGGACAGACCAGTGTCGGAGTCTGGTTCTCCAATGGTCAGACTGGGAACTGAAGTGCTTGCCACGTTCATTGCTACTGTTTTGTCCCTTAACACCTACTGTAGATGTGGTAGGACTGATGCATGATGGGATAGGTTATGGACGAAAAAAACCCCTGCATGTCTGCCACTGAATGTAAAAGTGACTAAAGATGGTACAGAACTCTCAAAAGGTGTTTTTTACCCTCAGCCTTTACCACAAGGTTTCGTCATCAGTTCGTGTACATATGTGCAAAAACTGTGGCGTGGACCGAAGGCTGAGGGCTTTCATGTGCAGGCACATTCTTTTATTATTTAATGCAACCCAGAACATTCCAACTCGCTCTGACTTTCAGTGTGAACACGTCGGCCAGTTGAAGATTAGGTCCCAGCACCGGCACAGTTCTGTGGGTCTGAAAACACCACTACAGTATGCGTCTGGTTCTACAGTGTTTCTTTTCCATCTTATATTGATTCCAGATCGTTTGCTTCAGTAGTGTAGGCAGAGGCGGTGGGGAGGGAGGAGGTTGTGTTATAACACCTAAAGGAATAGCCAAGTTGGTGAACTAGTGGCTAACGACTTATAATATAATTTTGTATATCACGTAACTTCAAAGTCAGTGTTTTTTTTGTTTTTTTGGTGTTTTTTTTTTGCAGCAATGCTAACAATTCATAGTGTATATAGTGGAATCACTGGATAAATCATCTATGAATCGTTAATCCTTTTAAAAAGTGATATTTTAAAGGTTAGAATTATTGTGAAAACATTTATACATTGATATATGTTCCAAATCACTAAAAGATCTGCAGAGAATAATAATAGTAATACTACTACTACTACTACTACTACTACTACTAATAATAATAATAATAATAATAATAACAATAATAATTTGGGTTTATTCAGGTTAGGTTTGTTGTTGATTTTCAGTTGTTATATGATCATAAGTTAAATCCTTTGGGCTCTATAATATCCAAATATGATGATGAATAATGATAACAATGAAATAGTATATAGACTCCTTCCGGTTGATTTGAAATATTATCATGATAAAAATGTTAATGTCACTTGTTGTCAATTATTATCACGATAAGCAGCGTCATCATTTCTTTTGTTTTAAAGAGAAGATAGATAGATGGAACATAAGAGCCAAAACATTAAACATAATGAGTTAGAAGCAAAGAAAAACAGAACTGGGTAAAAAAAACCAAAAAACTGTATTGTAAAAATTTAACTGTAATGTATTATAACACTTGTCAGTATTGTTGTGTAGTGCAGCCTCCTGTTTATAATAAAATGTTTTTTAATGTCTAATAGTTTTACATTCACAGTGAAAGCATTGGTTTAATATGTTCCAATGTGGATGAGAAGAGTAAGACGTTTTGGCAATTGTATTTTTTTCTAATTTGGACAAAAAAAAGATTAAATATACTTTTACTTTTTTGTTATAATGAGCTCAACTTCACAGATCACAGTTCTGTATTCTTTCCTTGTATAATGCAGACACATGTCAGTCACTCAGACAAACATTTCACACAGTATAATTAAAAAAGATAACTTGAATGATTCACATACTAATGTGAAATCACACTAATGGCAGATGGAATTAAAAGCTCTTTCCTCAAATGTAACCAAAAAGCATGTGCTTGTGAATATTTTTTCCTCCTGTTTTAATTCGGTTCAACTATATTTTCCACCAGTGACCAGAGCTTTATTATCATCAACTGTTTGTAAACATGTCTGTGGAGAAAACATCCAGAGCACAAGGATAAATATGACACAAGCTGTTTTACTAGATGAAAAAGAAAATACTTTAATCATGTTTTCAATGAAATGGTCTAAGCGGATGACCTCTAACTATCCTGCTATGATGCAATATGGGATTTTTTTTTTTCCTTTTTGACCACATGCCACTTAATACCTTTTCTGGATATGAGAGAATCATGTCTTCATATCCCCCGGGACGTTAAGAGCCCTTTTTAGAGTACTTCACAAATCTTTTCACAACAGAGGCTTCATTGTTTCCTTTCATGCTGCTGCAAATGGGTTTATATTCCTGATTAGTTTCAAATTTCATGCTTTCCTGTGTTCTTTCACTGAGCTGTGTAATGTTGTCCAAGATTAGTCAGAGCGAAACACTGATTGCTATTTCCGCCACATTACCATGTATGAAATGAGGAATTATTATCTAATGTTTTCATTAACCTCTGACATTTGACAATTGATGCCTGCAGCCGATCAGACGGGAATGCTGTTCGTCGGGGATGCTGTGCTGCAGGTTGGTGCATTGGTTCATGATTTATTTGCTTTGAGGTTGATTCAGGTCGCAGGGGGGAGGATCGACTTATTGCATCTTATTTGGCCGACTGTAATTTTACTGTTTCAATCCAATGCTGATGCAGGAGTGTGAGGTGCATAGGACTCCAATAAGATGAATCTGAATATTAGCGTCAACATACACTGTTGACAGATAATATTGTTGATTATATTCTTCCTGAAACGTAACACTCACAGTTTCATTATAAAATGAATGATGTGAAATGTGATGTCACAGATTATGAAGTGAATTAATCCAAGGAGGACTGATGAATAATAGCTGTAGTTCAGAAGAATAACCATCAAAGCTAAAGAAGTGCAACGTCTTTAGTAATGATGTTCATTTAATCTGTTGAAAGTTATTTGGAATGCATCTGGCACGAGCACAAGTTTATTGCATTTGCTGTTGATCTTGAATATCAAGTAGATTCATTGGGTGGCCAAACAACATTAACATTCATATTGAAGATTATTATGAACTGAATTAGGAGTGAGTGGCAATTGCTTCAACCTTTGCATTACTATGTTTGTGTTTTATTTGCAATGACTTGTTTGAAATGTCAACTCTATATTACATTGTGTCTATTCAGAGGTGTCAAAAGTATTCATATTCATTACTCATATAGGAGTAAAGATACGAGGGTTTAAACAGACTCCTGTTGAAGCTGAAGTATCAACTCAAGCTGTTTACTCAAATAAAAGGATAAAAGTACTGATTTCAAAACTACTTGGAGTATAAAAGTAAATAAAGTTAAAAAAAAAAAAAAAAAAAGTACAAAAGCTTAGGGGCGGTGCCACAGGGGTCTATAGAGCTCCACCCCCCACACCACCACCAAAAAAAAAAAAAAACATTTTTCTATAAGCCCTAATGACTTTTTAACCCATAAAGGCCTAAACATCCATTGGCAACCAAAAGCATCTACTGATCTAAACTATTTAATACCCGTTGATCCAATAAATCTATCAAAACATGTAAATAACTGGTGTAAAAAACAGTTTTTCGTCTTTTCATGGTCATCATATATGACCCATTTGGATGATCAGGGGCTCTGTAGTTACCATGGAAACACTGTCCTCTTCTGCAACACTGATTCATCAGTAAAACCCATGGATTGGATCAATGACAGTGGATGGACACACTGGGTTTAAGTTCAATTAATGATAGATTTTACTGAAAGTGTCACTTTTCCTCATTTCTGATCAAATAACCCTGAACTGTAATCTAACCTTTTATGGACAACTACACCATCAGTACAATGAATATTGCTCAACAGTGACTCATCAGTACATCTGTATCTGTTTGATCTGTTGTAACTAGAATGAGTTTTCATTGCCTTGAAATATGTTTGTTTTATGTGCAATGACAATAAACCCAATTCAATTCAATTCAATATGGGGAAATAGTCAGTTTTCACTTAATATTCCATAATACAAAACATATTTCAATAAATGGTAAAAAAAAAATTTAAGAGAGACAGGCGAAACATTTATTTGGGAACTACCACAAAAGTAGCTCTGGGAGTTTATGGGTTAAAATGCTTATATTGAAAAAACACAAATGTATTAATAAACCATATATGTGCACTACATGTGTTTATGAAGTAGAACATATGATGATGTTTAATATAAGTATTGGAATAGTGTAAACAGTCAAACTTCAGAGGCATGTTATCAATAATATTTATTGAAATGTAAATGTAGATCCAAGCTTAGCTGCAGGAGTCTGTGAGGGCAACAGATGTACCATAACAAAACTGGACAATAAAATATTAGTACCCATGGCAGGGTTAGTAACAGTGACCGTCCTATGGGTGTCTGTGTACAGTAGAGGGGGTGGGACATTTCACTGGAGTTCTGTTAAGTCTGTGTCACAGACATGTTCAGACTAGGATACATACGTCTGCTTTGTCCTCACAAACACACACATACACACACACACCAATAAGGTGTCAGAATGGTACATGTTTATACTTCTCATCCAATCACAATCAAATTCACTCTGTCCGGATGGCGTGACTTATCTGGGTAGTTTATTTAATTTGAACCATGACAAGCTGAAATGAAAACAAACCAAAATAAAATAGGAGTAATGAGGTTATTTTTAAAATGTACAGAGTAGAAAGTACAGATGATTGAGTGAAAATGTAAGGAGTAGAAGAAAAAAAATCAGCAGAAAAATAATTACTCCAGTAAAGTATAGATAACCAAAATCTGTATTTAAGTATTTGTACTTAGTTAAATGACACCTCTGCATCTATTTGTATATTTCTGAAAACAGAAGAAAAGGATAGAGAGGTGAAAATGTTCTGCATTTTCTCACTTACTTTTTTTCTTTTGGTTTGTTCAGGTCAATGGGATCAATGTAGAGCACTGTACTCATGAAGAAGTTGTAAGTATATTTATCATGAATCTGCTGGTTTCGACCAGGGGTGTCAAACTCAGTTTAGTTCAGGGGCCCATTTTGATCTGCGGGGGGGCAGAATAACCTACGCATAATCCCAACTCCCAAGTGTTTCTCTTTAATTTATTACAAAACTGTAAGATTATAAATAAAAAAAAAATTACATATGCTACAAACTACCCTTTCATAAAAATTGAATAACCTGAGCAACCACAAACAGCCTGAAATGTAAGAAAAATAAGTGTGATTTTAACATTATGTCTCAGTTTATCACTGACACATGTGCACATGACAATGGATCTACAAAAACACAAAATATTTAATAACAGGCATCTGGAACTGAAAAATACAACATTTAACTGCAGAGGCCTTTGACTGTTAATGTCTTTGGTGTGATTTTTCCTTTTTTCCAGTTCATCCTATGGGCCAGACTGGGCCTTATGGGGGGGCTGCTTCTGGCTCATGGGCTGCATGTTTGACACCCCTGGTTTAGGCTTTATTGTTATCCTGCACCCTTGTTTTTTTTTTGTTTTTTTTTTTTTGTTTTTTTTTGTTTTGTTTTTTTAGCAGTCAGTGTTATCATTGGAGTATTTGCACATAAACAGATTATATTCTTCTGGAATCACAGAGCATAGAGAAAACCCTGTTTCAAGGCTCTGTGTTCAACAGTTTAATGTCACAAGGACCAGGTGACTTGGCGGTTCATCTTTCTGGAGCCTGCATGTTGCACCGTCCCAACGGCATTAATATAAATTCACTATGAAGGACATGGTCTTGGCACATATTGGAACTCATCCCATAGTTTTTGAGCTACAGGCACCAAAGTCAAATATGCCATGTTATCCTCACAGGAGCCCTATGCTGTTTGGGAGCATAGCCACACAAAAACCCCTTTTCCCCATAAAGTGTCCCTGGTACATGCATATGCAGGACACACTTCTGCTACTATAACCGTTTAAATGCCATGGATGCCTCCCTACAGTCTGAAGTTCATGGTCAAGGTTGCAGATTTTCCCAGAGCAACAATTGAACATGACCTGCACGTGACCGCCAAGAATCAGTGCTGAATTAATACAGTGGGAGGTGTCAGAACGCAGAGGGAGGTGGATGTGGTGAGTCAAACGCCCCGTTTCCACTACATGGTACTGATTCGACTCAGCTTTTTTGCATTTCCATTACAAAAAAGAACTTGGAATTTGGTACCGGGTACTACTTTTTTGGTATCACCTCTGCCGTTGTTCCAAGCGGTACTAAACTGTGACATAAAACCACTGCAGACACTGATTGATCACACAGTTTTCTTCATCATTCCTTACATTAGTACCATGACTTCATTATTACATTAGTACCATTACATCATTCATTACATTAGTACCATTACTTCATCATTCCTTACATTAGTACCATGACTTCATCATTACATTAGTACCATTACTT
>JAPSES010000105.1:13455739-13468085 GCA_029822895.1 Maxillicosta whitleyi | reverse complement strand
TACAGAAGTCTGTTTAAACCCTAGTATCTATACTTATACATGAGTAATGAATATGGATAGTTTTGACACCTCTGCACCCTACACATATAATATTCATTTCAAGGCTGACATATCCAATCCAACCAACACTGAAGCTGAAATACCCAAAGAGAACCAACACAGACTTGGTGAGAACATCCACCTGTTCTGGTTGGTGCTGGAATCAAACCGAGGACCTTCTTGCTTTGAGTCACTCAAGCTAACCACTGCACCACCATTGTATTACTAATAATTCATTGCTAAAACAACTAATAGTGCACAACTAAGCCACCAGCTCTATGGGCAGTGTTTTTATGGGTGCAGGGGTGTTTTGACCTCAGTAGTATCACGATAATAATGTGCGTGTTTAGCAGGTGTAAAGTTTAGTATAATCACCTTCATAAGGTGTCGCTGCACCTCAACAATTATCACCAAAGATGGATTTGTAATCTAATATTAGTGTTAAATGAAAAATTAACACATTTCCAAAGTGACTGCATCGATCATTTCATATAGTAAATGTATGAAATCAGTCTTATCTAAACTCCTAAATCTTCTTCCTCATGTTGGAGCTGTAAAGTATTCACTAAAGTCCTCTGGGAACTTAATTATATGTTTGCTCAGTATATCCAAATGACTTCATGACACAGGCCTACACAGATATAGCAGCGGCTTCAGTCTACAAATGCAGGCGTCCTTAGCTTTAAATTTATTGATGCCATTCATGGGACACTTTGTCTTAGTGCCGTGAAATCCTGACTGAGGGGGAATGGGCGGATGCTTCACAGTCAAGGGCTGGGGACATCCTACACACATTGCAAGTGTTTATCAAATACCAACAGCCTCTTTCTGCACTGAAAATACAGGCGCATTATGCTGAAGGGAGAGACCCAGAAACATCAACAACAGTCAGAGAGCGGTGCTTGTTATATAAGCTGAATCAAATTGATCCTATGGGGATCGACTTGTCGGGGTTGAGTTACAGGACATGTTGGCATAATAAGCACTCGCAAAGGCCAAATCAATGCTCTTGTATTGGTTGAAGATGTGTGTATCTGTCTATTTCTTATAAATCAAACAGCTGCTAATGAGGAAACTTGACTGGACGGCGAAACAGGAATTGTGCATCTGAGGTGGAATGACAGCAGAACTGAGGGAAAGAGAAAAGAAAATCTTGACAATATGTTTGAAGCTGTGAGGTGAGCCGGGTGGAGGAGGGGTGGGACCTCCGAGGCTTTGGAGCCAATTTGAGGACCTTGTGATGCAAAACCAGTCCTCGGCAACAGACAGTTCCCATGGCAACGGTGAGCTGCCAAAGTTCCTTGTTGACAAATGACAGCTCCGCTCTCCTCAGCACTCGCCTGGTGATGTGTGTGTGTGTGTTTTATTTGGCAAGTCCCCATCTTTGCCTAAGGCATGGGGGGGAAAAAGGGGTGAAGGGACAGACAGAGACAGAAAGAGCATTGTGTTATGTATGCAGACATGCATACACACACATATACACTGTGTCTAACATGCCCTCTGTGGTTTCTGATCATATAATTACAGATTTTGTATGATTGTAACGGCCATGTTTATTTGTTACATGTTACAAATTCATATTCATAATTAATATAGACTGGGCACCATAATGTGGCAGTGTGTGAATTAGACCTTCTTTTGTTCTATTTTTATTCCTACTTTGCGTACAGTTCAGACACATGATGCATGATACACAGCTCGCTCATAGTAAGTAGTAAAATGATACAGAGGGATCTGAAGTGGAAGCACAGAACGATGGGGGCAGGCGTAGCGGCAGGATACACACACCCCTGCGGCTGAAGTGTCGTAAAAAGATGATCTTCCATCCTCACCTCGCAACAGAGCTGTCAAGATGTTCAGACCTGTGATTTAACCTCCCCACTTCACAGTGTTACATCCTCCTGGCACACACACACACACACACACACACACACAAACACAAGCCCTACAGTAAGCACTACAATGGGTTAGCTGCTTTCAAGCAATCCGTAGCAATGTCATGCAAAATCTGCACAGTATTAGAAATAATCCAGTAATTAGGGTGCACATACTGAGTGCTATTACTGGATCAAAGGCACATTTAAGTTAAAGCCCAGTAATACCAGTGGATGACTGCATTATGACACTAGATGCTTTACAGCCACAATAACAAGTAATCACAAGAGAAGTGCATCTTTTAGAATTGTCCCTCGTTTTTATTGTCGTTGGCTTATCTCACCGGTGTATAACATGGGAGTAAAGGTCTGTGTGTGTGTGTGTGTGTGTGATGTATGCTGTACCAGGAGAATATTGCAGGGACAATAGATATGACAAGCAGTGCAGGGAGGAGTGTGGAGGTGACTGCTCTGAACGTAATGTCAAAGAGATTAACAAGAATTGAGCAGCAAAGTGACACCTGAGAGACATTTGGCAAGTGCAATACACTGCGGTGCTGCACTTCACTGAGCAGCAGACAAGACGGGAAGCAAGACAATAAGCAGGAATTCACACACATATTAACACACACACACACACACCGTACTGCATCTGAAAAAGTGCAAGGAAGGTACAAAAAGACATAAACAAGCAGTATTTTTTTTGTACGTTTCTTTTACTGATCTTTACACTTGTCACGAAACATCACACAAAATAACCAGAGCTGACTTGCTCCTTTGTTTTTTTTAATAACAGACAATGCAGTTACATGTTATTTATTAAGAAAAAAATCCTGATTTGTCAGATTATTTAATTTAAAAAAAAAAAAAAAAAAAAAAAGACCACTTATAATCACAACAGTTTTATCATTTAGAGAAAAATGAAATTAAACAGGCTGGTACCCTGCAAATGTTTCCGATGCTGTACCATTTGAGATGCTAATTGATATTTCTGGGCATCAGAATAAAGATATAGGACGAGTGGCGAGGCAGAAGTAATCTACCTAACAAACCATCTGAGACCATGAGGTGAAAACGCTGTCATCTACTGACTGATATACTCTCTCCATTTTTTAACAACTTTGGTTTGCGTGTGCATTCAGTATGTGAGAACCCTATTCTTCAGAAGTGCCGAACAAGACACAGTGACACACAAGAAACCACTTTATCATGCCATCATCACACACAGGCCCAGATCTGTGAAATGTATCTGGTTTGGTACCGTATCTGTCCTTGATTAGCTCAAATAGTCATCAAAAGGCAGTATGTAAAATAAAATACTCCCTCATAAATGCTCAACAGTACAGACAGTGATGTAAAACTAACGTATATTATCTTGGCTGCATTGGTTTATAGATGCTTTCAATGTCAGAAGTTACAACAGGGAGACCAAATGTGGATTTATAGAGGCAGGTCATAAGCAAATAGAGCATGAGAGACAAAAAAAATAAAAGAATTCACAATTTATACACACACACAAAACAGTATCACGTTTTTTTTGTTGTTTTTTTTTGCTTTGTGTGGCTCAGTTTTGGCATTTGTTTACATTGCAAGGTTCATCTTGGCATTTTTGTCTGATGTATATTCACATGAAAGATGCTAAATAAAGAGCTCGTTCTCACAAGCAGTCAATGAGATTAGCTTACTAACACTCTGTCCTGCCAAATATAAAGCTGCGTCTATGACTGCGCCTATTTATATATATTTTGTGATGTCCTTTGCCAGCTGGTCTTTTATAGCAAAAAAAGCTGCTAAATAAAAGTCAGTGTATTGATTCAAATTAGTATATCTATTGCTTGTTGCTGAAACATGTTAATAGGAAACCCTGTTTTAAAGCAATTGAGTGGCAAAACAACTGACAATGCTGTGTTTGATTTGTTTTTCAGGTTTTGGCAAAGCTTCATCAATGGACAGACCGACCAAACCATTAACAGCCTCTGTTGGTTGAAAGTGTGAAATAGAAATGAGGTTTAAACTGCATTTCAAGGCCATTGTAGCCGTCCTTAACGATTGGCTTTAAGATTGTGCATTGTCAAAACAGGTAGTGCTCAAAAAAACATGCATTTAAGTCAAAACAAACTAAACACATTTTGGGTGTGGACTTTAGTTTGCCTTACAAGTCTAACTTTTAAGAACATTTTAAAAGAATTCTTGCATTTAACTACATGCCTTGTGTCCTTTTTTAGTCAAATGCAGTCACTTGGAATGCAACATAGCTACTTAGTAACAAGAACAATTACAATGACACACAATATACATTTATCTATAAAAAAACAAAACAAAACTAAGGCACTTGAAAATGTTTCTTTAGGGAAACAGATTTAACGTTTCCAATGTTTATGATTGTTATTTTTCTTGAAGTCATTTGATGAATATACACGGTGCCGCCACAGCAGCACGCTCACTTGTCATTGCCTGAGACAGCATCAAAATCAACTTATGTGTAACCCCTTACAAAACTGCTTTGAATCAAGTTTTTTTTTTTTTTTTTTTTTAATGCTACATCATATCTTGCATAACACATATGAACACACACAAAAGCACACATTCCTAAATCTGTAACTTAATTTCATAGGCCTGTTTAGGGTCCTGAAATCAGACCGTTGCACCAATAAAAAGCCCTATTTTAGACTTAGTTTTGTGCTGTGGGGCTTGAAAAAGGTCTTGGAGACAGTGCAATAGCAAGCTTCAATCCACCTTTCCGATTTAAGATCCCATTATATGTGACCTTTATTAGTATTTGAAAAATATTTCCAGTGTTAACAGAGGTCAAGACCTGTTTATTTTTTATTTGACTGTAACACTAGTATTGGAGATGGAGTCTGAGGGTTTGTCTGTGTGCCACTTGGAACAGCTCAAATAAAGCTCACGTGGCCTCACAGTAAGTCTGTGGTTTTAGTCTATTTTCCAAACCTGTGAACATGACAAAGAGGCGTGTGCATGGGATTCAAGTGCACACAACAGTATCCACGAGCAGGAAAACATCCATGTGTTGTTCCATTTTTGCTCCTCATGCACAAATGCTGTCCTACTAAGCAAGGGCTTGTGACGAGTGTGAATGTGACCTTCCCTATGTACTCACAACCGCTCAACACACGCTTACTCAGCAAGTTGAGTTTTGAGACTTTGGGGGACATTGCGGAGGCAGTGGCTGATCTTGTCTTTGCTTTTTCATTGGTCACTTACTGAGCGTGCCCTTTGATGGGATATTTGATTTGATGACTGATATTTATAAGCTCATGTTCCACACTCCAGCTCATCATGTTTAATTTATTTCAACAAATCTTTATGGAATTGGGTTTGTGAGGTTATTTAAATGCCAACTGATAACAAAAACAGCTGAGAGAAAAGCATCCCCTAAGCAGTACATGTTTATACTGAAATGTTGATGTACTGCCTCTGCACTTGCACTTGTATTTCAGTGCTTGTACCCCATAAAATAATTTAAAAAAAAAAACCCGATTACAACAGATATTTTGACTGATATTATGTATAAGTAGTGAACAGTAAACCTAATATCAATGATGTATTTTGTACACTGACACAGAAAATAGTAGAATATACTAGTGTGTGCAGTTTGGTACAAGAAAAACAAATGACTTCAGTAACCAATTTAATAAGCTTTGTTTTTCATTTTGATTGAAAAAACAAAGGGTAACTGTCAGGAGACGGGCTGATGACTTCTACGTCCCTTCATCTAAACTGTCAAAAGCACAGCTCCCACATAAGGATGGTTTTCTGCTACATACTGTTGTGTGCACTCATGTCATGTACACACACCTGGCTTGTATGACACACCTGCAAGTATGTGTTGTGAAACTAGACTAATACAATATAGGTCAAAACTTGAGGATGGTGAGGATCTTCAATCAGTTACATTTTCAATGCCGTTCTAGTACAAATGGAGTAAAAGTAATTTTTCAGAGCACCATCATTGTCTGTGACCTCTACGGTGCCAATAGCTAACCTTGTGGAGCTCCCTTTCTGTGGCAGTAGAGTCCCACTGACAAGGTCTTGTGACTTGCTCGTCTTCATCGTCCTCCTCCTCTTCTTCATCCTGCTCTCCATCCTCCTCCTCATCTACCCTCTCTGTCATGCAGCTGTCCTCCTCTGTCCTTGTGTGATCATGTTTCTGATCCAGCAAGGTCCTAGTCCTGCTTTTCTGGCTTGATGTTCCCATTACTTCATCAACGGAAGGCCCAGCATGATGACGTGTTTCATCATCATCTTCTTCATCTTCTTCTTCTCTCTCTTCCTCTTCTTCATTTTCCTCCTCCTCCTCAACATCTTCATCCTCATCATCATGATCTTCTACAGCCACTGACAGCCCTAGCTTACTGTGGCTAGCTAGCTGAAAAAATGAAGAGGAGTGTGGTGTGGATGGGCAGGTTGAGAGGGCTGCATCGTACATGGAAAATGGAAGGTGGAGGTAGTGTCCTGCAGCTGCAGCAGCTGCTGCTGCGTAGATGCAACAACATGTCTGGGCACATTCAGGACGCAGATCCCCCTGCCCTCCACGGACCATTCGGAAGCGCTTCCGTAAGGGTGGTCCAGCCTGAGGTGCTAAGCAGATCCTCGTTGGTACTGCACCATGGAGTGCCTGGTGAGCCGGATTTGAGGAGGGTGGGAGGACGCAGGGGCTGGTGGTGAAGGCTGGATTGGGTGGGAAACACCAGTCGGTGCTCTGGAGCAGGATCTCAGCTCGCAAGCGCCGAAGCAGGTTGTTAACAAGGACAGAGCGCCGCAGAAAGGCCTCAGGGTCATCAATAAATCGCATCTTCTCAAGGGAGAGACGCAGCACGTGGGCACGCTCTTCCAAAACTGGTGCAACCTGTAGGACATTATAACATTAGACTGATAAAACACCCGTCACTTAGTTCAACTCAGACTCCAAAAGAATTTATTACTTAAAAGTAAAAGGTTTTTAAACTTTGCAGCGTTTCTGATGAAACCAAACCCTTTATATGCCTGTGAAAGCAAATAGGTGGCTTTAAAGGGTGATTCAATATTTTTATGATAAATTCATCCACACAATAGTCCTACTGTTGTAAGCCTGACTCCTCTCATGATGTTACTATACACTGGGCTGAACTGAGCCGTTTGTAGAATTGTAGTAGCAATACTTACGGTCTGGCAGTAAGTCCTGAAACTGAAGGGTGGGTCATCGTCATCTTCAACAAACTTCCTCTTAAAATATGCAATCCTTGACACTGAGACATGGTCAGGAACCCGCCTACAGAGGGGTTCTGCACAGAAGAAAAATATTACCATAAATCAACTGCTTTCTTAGACAATATCATTTTCTGAAAAAATGCATACTGTTTATGGAAGAGAAAGTTGAAAATACTACAGCTTTGTATGATTTTGGTGCCTGATGAAGCACAATATTTGTGCTCAACTTCATTTGTTCAATTGCATTGAATAAATTATTAGTATATACAACACTACAGAGATACAAGGAGGGGACTGAAAAACAAATGATGGTTTTAAAACATAGCAGACGCTAACCAATGAATGTAATCCTCTATTGTCCTGCTTGACCTCAGCCTAAAGTATCTTAGATAAACTGAAAAGGCTGTTTATCACAAGGGAACGGTAAGTTTTTCTTTTTCTCCAACCCTTAATTATCAGTGAGATGGAAAGAAGTTTAACAGGTTGGCATTATGTTCTCTTGCACATACTGTCATCCTGCTACCCTGCTCATTAGCTGATAGCACTATGCCATTAGCACCTGCTGTAACGTCAGATCTTACGTTTTGCCTGATGTGTACACATTGAATTGACAATCTAAAAGACTAAATGAACATCTGTGCATGTGTCTGTACCCCGTGTAAATTGTTCTTCAGAGCTGCATGGCAGGGCAGGGTTTGACAGGCAGGTCTTTTTGCAATGTTCTGATTCCCATATGGGCTGGTATGTGGAGAGTGGAGGGTCTCCCTCTGGGTCCAGAAAAGGATTCATGGACAAAACGAGGGTCATCTCTCTCTTTGATTCAGGTCTGAAATAGTGAAACAAAAGTCCATCAGTCAAGCAGATTTATACATGAAAAGATATCATTGTTATTGTTACACGTGACTTTAAAATGTGAAGATATTAAATTAGGAAACAGAAGCCAAAATGGAGGCTGCAACAATCAGTCATATGTATTTGTTACAAACACAAAAATCTCACAAGTATTATTCATATTTCCTCCCATAAAGTGTTAAATGTTAACAAGATGATTATCTGTGTTGCAAGCAAATATGTTGGTGTTAAGTGGAGGAGTATCCAGCTTCTGTGCAAGCCGAGCTGCGTGACAAATCTGAACGACAATAATGGTGCACTAAAAATTGGCAGATGGCTGGCATCTCTGTGATATGCTTGGTACTGTAACAAGTAGGACACAGATGGAGAGATGACACCCACTCACACCATGAATTCCCTATTGATTAGTTGGTAGGAGAGTTAGTTAGATGTTTGACACCAATTTGTTCAGTGAAATGGATCCCACACATTGAATTGCATTGGGAAGCTGTGTCAACAGCATGGTAATCTAGAAAGCAAAGGAGATGTGCACTGTGCCAGGGGGTCCTGTGCACAAGGCAAATAACTTGACAAAAGGTATCCAGCAGGCACAGCACTCCAGTTTTGTCAGTTAATGCTATTTTTGTCAGTTTCCAGATAATATGTACATGACATATGAAGCGGTATCAGCTTTTGTTTTCTAGTCATGTAGATCAGGAGGAATGTGAGTCTTGGCACATAACAACAGGACTACTACTGGGTTTCTTTGTCCCAAAACAGAGGCCTACTGTGATGACTGTATGTGGTCCAACAGGCCCAAAGTCTGCCAGAAATGTTCTGTGAGTTTGTGTGAACCTATAGTATATTTTCTCAATAAGCAGAGATAAGTTATGCTGAGGTGAGAGGCTGCACCGTCCTTTTGATCACAGAGAATAGCTGTCATTTGGTTCGCTGCGATTCCTCCCCTTCATGCAGAATGCACAACCAGCTGTTTCAAGCATCACTAACCGGACTTTCTTGTCACCACCTTTCCTCCTCAAAGCATCTCCTATCCCCGCCTCCATTACCTGCCCCTCTGCACAAATATCATTGCCTACAACCCTTCTTGACAGACCAAACTGAGGCGACACCATCTCAGCCTCACCCCTGTTGGGTAGCTGATTAAAATGTCCGCTTCAATAAGCTCCCTGCTTTGCTTGGCTGAACAGTTTCATTTCTGTGTGCTGCTTTTCTAGTGTTTGCTTTTAACTGACTAATCAGACACACCTAAAGCTATTGGAACGTCACCTTAGACAGTGTTGCTCTTGCCTGAATTATCTATCCAGCCACAGGGAATTATGGATTACATAGTCTGCCATTACATTCAATGCATTTAATACTTTTAGGGGGAATTAATAACTTTAATATGAATGGTCCTGTACAAATTATTCTTTCTTTAATCCTAAAGTAAGCGCATGCCACCTTACAGCCATAAAGTCAGTGGCTGTATGATGTAATGTCGCTCCTAAACATTCAAGGAGACTGGCTAAAATAGTTTTTCCAGTCCATTATCAGACTTTGAGGAAGCGTCAGACCAGACCTGAGTCAAACTAAATGTTTTCCCAGATCTACTGGTTATAGTTGGGTCCCACTGGAGCTTTCATAGTGTTGTTAATTTACTAACTGCTCTAATTGTTCCAATTTTGTATGCAAATAATTCTAATAGTTCCAACAAAATTGTCATTATATTTATCGATAAATGTTTTTTTTTTTTTTAATGGGCAAACCACCAAAAACACTGACATATACAAATGTAAGTGTATGCTAAATTATAGGCTTAATAAATCACAGTTATTGATTGTATTGATTCAAAAATCCCCAATACTTCCATGCAACATGTGTTTTCTGAATGTATTATGTTCAGAATTTGAATCATTGTAAATATTGGGTGTGTGATGACAGCATAAAGATAATTGACAATTATCCTGTAATTGCAGTCTATATGTGATCATATCAACAAACAGGGATAAGGTTTATCACCTAGATAGTAATTAGAAATAGATGGTAATTGTAGAGGCAAATTCAACTGCAAGTCTGATGCTCATTTCACAAAAGCGAATTGTAAGCGCTGACCATATTCAGTCTATAAAGAATGGCAGTGTTCTGTTTCACCAATGATTCTTGCACACTAATTATAGTAGCCTATAATAATTACACTTTATTAGACTCATCATTATGCACACTGGACCAGACCTTGTAATTGGAAGCCTGACTTTTTTCCTCTTCAGTAAAAGAGCTGCAATAAAAATAAGCTGTCAGTTTGCTCTCCTTTAAGACCATAGTTCATATTCATTAAATAAGGGTCTTTAATTGTCAAATTTATGTCTAAAATCCACTTTTTATGTCTTCATAGTGGAAAAATGATGATTAAACATATATGTCCTTTAGTTTTTTTTAAGTAATTTAAAACCATAGGAACAGTGCTTAAGGGGGGGGTTGATGGATCACATTTTTATTGCTGCAGTAGTGACTACTACTGGGTGGCTGAGAGTCCGTGCAGAGGAGGCGGGATGTGTAAGCGTCAACCTCTGCAGTCTTTTACATCTGATGGGTGAAAAGAAGCAGATGCTGACTCCATATGCAGCAGAGGAGACATATCTCTGTATTTGCTTCAGGCCAACTGTGGTAGACAAGGACCATATCACACGGGAAATCGCTGATTTGAATTTTTTTTAAAAAGGAGACATAAATGATTAGTGTAGTTCTGCCATTGGCCAACGACTTTTGATGTCACTGTCTGGAAATATTACAAGTTTCTGTCTCCGTGTCCATTGAAAAGTACAAAGTTAAGACAGAAGCTTCATCACACTGTAGAGTTTTATCCAGGACTGTTAACATGTTGGTCAAACATAAACTCTACTACTGAGCACCCCCCACCTTGGACCACCAACAAGGACCAATTATGTCACTACTATTGAGCGCTAGTGCCATGGTTAATTAGCAGCTTTGCCCTGCTCATTTCCCCCCTGAGCTGCTTTTTTACCCTTAGCTACTTTCCTCTGCATCACCTCCTCTCACTGCTGCTGTTGCTACGTTTGCTCGGGCACAAAGAAACAAGCATGCCATCACTCCCCGTGCCCTCCTTAGGGACCTCCATCTCGACAGCCCACCCCTCCTTTATCATCTCTTTCATCCCCCAGTCTCAGTCTCACTCTCTCTCTCCTTCTCTCTCTCACTGACATCCTTTCAGTGGCGGTCACAGTTGACAGCTCTCTGAACCGGGGGGGTGAAGAAAAAAAAAAAAAACAATGAGAATACCGACAGAGCAGCTTCCCCTGCATGTACAGCAATACTTCTTGTTCTTCAAAGAAAACGAGGAGGAGGAGGGAGGAGGAAGGGAGGGGAGACAGTGCGAACAAGTGTGTGTGTCTGTGAAAGAGGAAGAGAGAAATGGAGAGAAATAAAAACAAGGAACGAGGAGAGAAAAATCTCCTGAGGGGATATCATCCCTCTCTTTCTCCCTTTCTCTGTTTCTGTCTGCATGTCGCAGGAATGTGAGAGTGATTGAGAACAAGTACAGGTTGTGTGTGTGTGTGTGTGCGCGTGTGATTGTTGCGAACAGAGTGTGTATTTGAAGAAAGAAGAATCTGCGAGTGTGTGTTAATGTGTGTTTGAGACACGGCTTCACCTCTGTTCAGTCACCACTCCTCTGGCTTCATCCCTCTTATCTTCCCTCTCTCACAGTTTCACTACCTCTGTCTGACTCGCTATCTTCGCCTTCTTTTTCATTACACCCTTTGATGATGAGAAGTTAATTGCAGTGCCAGGGCACTAGACAAACCGTGGGAGGGAGACAGAGAGTGATAGAGAACACGAAAAGAGGATGGGGAGATAGAGGCAGGGCTTACATACAGGGAGGGAGGGATGGATGGATGGATAGATGAAATAAGTCAGGGGAAGGAAAGATAAGTGCCTTAGGAGCCTTGTCATGAGTGGAGACAGATCGCCCGCAGGGATGATTTCTGCTGCTGTGATTGACTCACTCCCTCCAGTGCTGAGATAGACAGGCGCACACACTCAGACATGCACAGCTTGTAGTGTCCTGAAATATTTTGAAAGGAAAGTCAACTCAGGCCATGACAGTCAACTGAGATGCTCTGGCACACCATTAATGTAAGACTGGGCTTATCATACATACACTGGATGAACATCTGAGGTTGTTTACAACTGCACAAAAGTGCTTATATTGTACACACAAATGGGTTTTACTATCGGTTCATCATTCACAAGGAGCTATGTGAGTTTAAAAATGACAATTTTGTTTAACCACCTCAAATATAATCTACCGTTTATATACTATATCGTGGTCTCCAGTGGATTTCACAGTAACACTGGGAGATGTATGTGACTTT
>JAPSES010000105.1:13442579-13455608 GCA_029822895.1 Maxillicosta whitleyi | reverse complement strand
CTTTAATATATATATATATATATATATATATATATATATATTTACTCTGCATACAAAATATAGGCAAAAGTACTCACTTTCCTTGCTAATTGGGTGCAAAACCATAATGACAAATATAATTCTATATTGTATTCTATAGTAGTTTTATTAATTTTTTTAAAATAAAATTTTGCATATATTGTTGTTTAATAAATTCTTCACTTTGTTTACTCCATATTGATTTCCCTCCCTCATTTTTAACCATTTAAGTAAGAATCTGGTTTCTGTAACTCACCCAGGAAGAAAAAAATCAGCTTTGAACGTAAAAGAAATACTGATTTAAAATATTTTCACGAAAACATTTCACATCAACAGAATTAATAAGTCCTTCAACCTGTAGGTGTGATGTGTATTTCCTGTATTTCTGTTTATTTAGTGTAAGTTAGGTTGTGCCTTCCAGCTGTAATGAGGTAGACTGAGGGTAGGACAAGGCAGCGATAGCATGTTAAGTGGATATTTTAATATTAACAATAAAAAACCTGATATTTCACGTCTAAATGCAAGCTTCCCTGAAAGCACATAAAGAACATTTGTTCACAGCCAATCATGTAACAGCTGTTTCATTCAGTTGCATCATCAGTGTGTGCGTGTAATGTTTTGTCTGACACAGCCGCAGTACATGTAATCTTCACTGGACAATATCAGGACTTGGTGAGTTATGGGTGAGACAGAACTGTGACATAAGTTACTGTTTATGAACTTTATCTATGGAAAATCAGCTGTAACATCATCCAGATAAAGTGACCAAATACTTTTATAAACATATGACCAAACACAAACCCAGTACATATCATGTGTGTGTTCATATATACTCTGCAATAACATACATTTGACTTTACTAACCTGTGTGTTTTAATCAATAAAATGGTGAAAGTGCCCATAGAGTCCATAAATTGAACTTTTTTATGCCCTGTTATAAAAAAGTGATGAAGAATTCTAATAAAATATTATGCAAAAACATTACACAACTAAATATTATCAAATTAGCACTGTTATTCGTACAGCACAACCACCATTTTATTCTAAAAACAAAAAAAAAGTGATCCTCAGTACAAGACTTAAGTACAGTTTCCTGTTCTACTAAACAAACCCATTTCTCTGCACATGCAAACCCCTGATGAATCCTTCAATGTAAAGTTGTACCGCTGCCAGCAGATTTTGATTTCACATTCTGGTTGCAACTGCAGCAAAAATATTCACATTAGGTTTTATTAGCATTTATAATATTGAAATGAGTAAACAACTACCTTCTGCTCTTTAAAACCACCATCTGTGTCAAAAATCAATCTGTAAAATAAACAGGTTGACAGTAAATGGTGTCTCCTTCGAGGAAACTTTCAGCTTTTCTGTTCGTTATCTTCAGTTGACTCTTTTGATTGTTTCCAAGTTCCAATTACTGGCCCTCACCATACATTTAATTAAAAAGTTTTTGAAAGAAAAATGTTATATTAAAGCCAAAACTGTGGGTAGATTTCATTTGTTCTGCGACTCTGGGGAGTATGAAACATGCCTCTAATAAACTTTGTACTTTGTGCTCTCAAAGTATTTTTCTCTGCGGCCTCAAAAATGCTAATCGATCCAACATGTGCTTCAGCGTATTGCTCCATGTGTACGTGTGTTTACTCCCTGTTCGTTTTGCCAGGTTTTTACTAAGTATTTCCGAGCCACAGGGGAACAGATAGCAGTGAAAAGACCTCATATCTGTGGTTTTCACATCAATGTAGATCCTAGACCGCCTGAGAGGGTCTTCAGAGCACACAACCGAGCAATGTGTCACGGCTTTACAAATAATTTAGATTCTGCAGAGGACGTAACATGTTGGAGAGATTTTGTACTGCCACATTCCATTACTATAAATGAGGCAGGTCCACACCCACTGCATTAACAACACACAGGCTAGTAAGGTTCACAGCTACACTAAATCCATGTTTGTCGCAGTCTTAAAATTTTAGAAATGAAAAAAAAAAAATAAAAAAATTATAATAATAACACTTGGGGGCATTTCTGGCCAAAATAATTAGTATGATTCTTCTTTTTTTACATTTAGCTGGATATAAACTTATTAAATCCCTTCTATCACAATTTGTTGACTGCTATATTTTTTAGAAAGATGAATAATGTAACAACGCTCTCCTTCTTTCTCCATCTAACATTTGTTTGGCCTGAATAAATGTTTAAATTCGATTTCTTACAATATATTTGACTATTTTAGGCCTGATCTGAGAATAACAAGGTCACACCTAGAGAATTAGCTGTGATCTTCATTAATAGTTGTCAAAGCCTGATGAAATATTTATTAAATAATGAAATTCAATATGTTTTGAAATGTGGAATGTGAGTCACTTTGGAAATAAAACCATATTTATATATTTTACACATTTTTTTTTTTGTCAGATAATGCAGTTCATTTCAATATTTTACATTTATATAGCCTTGCATTAGAAAGATGCAACTCCACTTAAAAGGTCTGTACTCTGTGCATTACAGCTCATTTCACTGGTTTGACAGTTAACATGTAGTGGCCAATTTGAGTGCAGGGATTGGCAGAAAAGGGAATTGAAATGTATTACATATGTATAAAGCACTAGGGAAGAAAAGTTGACAGTAACCTTGTGCATAGAGAGAAAATATCCTTTTTATAAGTCACTCTTGACAATGTCAGCTCTTGTCAGTGTCAGCCCTTGAATATGTCAGTACTTATCCCTGTACAAATACAGGCAGGTGTTTCTGTGTGTGTGTGCGCACATGTGTGTGTACATGTGTGTGTGTGTGTGTGTGTACATGTGTAAACAGAGTGACAGTTTGTGGGGTGGACCAAATCTTAGCGATACATCTCCACGGTGAGGGATAAGTGGGCGTAACCCTGACAGAGCTGCTTGTGGTTGAGTTGACAGGAGCTCCTGCAGCAAGCTTCCTCAGAGCTCTATGATCTCACGGTAGGTACTTTGAGTCCCGCTGGAAAAGGGAAAACTCAAGTGGTGGCACTGCCTTCCTGGCACCCCTGCATTTCTATTTTACTTTGTTGCCTGCTGCCCCTTCTCACACCCACAGAGACGCCAAATGTTGATATGATTTGATAAGGCCCGGGCTGTGAAATTTGTCACATGTGGAGTACCTGTTGTACTTCTATGACTCTACATGGTCACCTGCATCACATTAACACAATAAATTCCGCAGGGACACTGTGAAAACACTAAATCTGCAAGTAACTGCAGAGGATGCAATAAACCCCCTTTGAAGCTGATCTAAAGAGGGTTCAGTCAGGCCAATGCAATTAATGCAAGATGTTTGATTGTGTACAGATGTGGAGAAAAAAACAGTGATGACATACAAACTGTGATTGATAGTGATTATCCAGGCTGTAGATGGTCACACACAGACTATTTTTATCCTCTTCAAATGACATGAAAAAATATTACAAGATTACAGCTCCAAATTTCTTTAAATTAACAATGAACTGATGAAATAACTGTTTTAAAGTCCATTTTATATGTAAAAGTGACACAACTTGGTGATTTTTAATTTTAAAATGCCACACATTCTCTACTTGAAGTTCTTCCAATGTGCATATTTTTGTCTACTGTAAGAACATGAACACATTTTTGTGAAAAAGGATGTTAATCAGACTCAACAATACAAAAAGGCCTCTGACCTTTTTCTGACCTTTTCACATCAGAATTTATGAATAATAAAAAAAAAATCTTTCACCGACATAATTATTTAGCTCTTCATTGAAATCAAATTTGGCTTTACTTACTAAAACAAAGCAGTGTGTCCTTGTGTAAGTCCTTTTAGATTAATATTACTGTCAGAAAAGAGACAGAAGGCAACATACTGAGGCTGATAAACTGAAAAAAGAAATCCAAATACATCCAAAAACCTATGTTAGTTTTAATCTGAATATCATTTTAAGGCGATCATCATAACTGAGAACCCTAAGCCAAGTTATCAATATGCCTGTTGGCGTGGGGGTGGAGAGTGTGCGAGTGGTGCCGTAAGAGGGTGAAGTACACAGCCAGAGTGAACAGATAGGGAATAGATAATAGCTTTCATGACATCAAGTTCTCCTTCAGAGAAGCAACAACATGGCACAGTGCACCATGAATCAAAATTGAGGCTTTGAAAGAGCAAGCAATTAGCCCCCTGCTTGTACAGTGGACCAGAGTGACAGAGGAACACTAAGAACAGTACTGTGATCAAATCAGACAAAAAGGCCCAGATTCTGAACTAAAACGCTAATTTGCGCACTGTTATTACGAACCTGTGCTCACATTACTGTAAATGACACTCATTATAATAACGTGTCAACATGTCCCTTAAAGTCATATAAATAAGACGTTAAAAGTGGAGTGTGCGTGCGGTCCTTGTCGGTACTGCTGATTACACTCTTTGTTTCTAATCCACAAAAATCCGTCCACACGTAGGATGTATGAATCACAGTTATGAATGAGACTGATTAAAGTTTTAAAGGTTATCCAAAAACAGCGTCCAACCGAGAGGCAGCATCCTCTGTTTTCCTTTTTAATGTTGCATCTTAGATTGTGTTTGTGCCAGCTTGCAGGCTGTCAGGAGGCATCAGTGCAGCTTGCGGTTGGTGGAGGGCCGTCATGGCCGCAGTGGCGTGACTAAGCTGGGTTCAGGACCCTCGGGGTTTTGCCCAGCACTCGTCTTGCTGAATGGTGACACATGTGTTGTGACAGGGCAGCTGTACGGGGCTGCATTACGGACTATCTGGGGACGGCTTGTTTTGGCTGTGAGGGTTAACAGGCCACAGCTCTGTGGGTAAGTCAATGGCATGTTCCCAGAGGGGGATGCAGCACATTAAAGACAGAGAAGGGCATCGGTATGTGTTTATAGGAAATATCCTTGTTTGTCACATTGGAGCAATATTATGTTACGTACTGCATTTAAAACAACCAGCAGGAGGCCTGGGACACTTCTATGTATTATTCAACAGACAGAATCTACCTTTCATGACATGAACATACATTAAACAGTGCCAGCTTCTTCACATACACTGCATACAAATACATTTTAAAGACTTTTAATATAGAACTCTGAAGACGTAGAGTATTTTTTTTTTTTTTTTTAAAGCCAACGGTGACTGAAATCCTCCACACTCACACATACAAACATGCTATCATAAATGTTCAACTGTATGTGACCTTCTGGCAGTTGCATTAATGTTTTATGGTGTAAAATGAATGGAATTTACTTGTGTAGAATTTCATTCACTGCACAGTAAAAGGCTGAAAGGAATCTTTAAGGTGTCGTTTGTATTTTCAGAGGGGGTGAAGTCATAAGGTTGTTGCTATAAATACACATCATGTCACACCTTTCTATATATTTACACCCGCGTAAAAACAAATGTGTGTCCTCTTGCTTCTCACGTTGCCCACCTTCGCTGTGTGTCTTTCTTTAGCACAAAAGCGTATTCATCATGGAGAAACGGTGCCTGAAGGGAAAAAAGAAGTCTAGGGCTACACCCTTGCAGTCCCCATACACTCAAGCACACGGTCATGTGCACACACACTAAAGCGGCTCAACTTGTCTTGGCCGAGGCCTTTTACACAAAACAGCGCAGAGAAAGCCAAAGACAAAGGGAATGAGATGTGAGGCCGGCCTTTTCTTTCTAACTGTCATCAACACTGACATACTATTAGCATTTGTGTCTTTCAGACGACCTGACTTTGCTTTGTCCTATGACGCATCTTATCTCCTAAACCTGCTTTTCTGTGTTTTTTTTTTTTTTTTTTTCTCCGCCCGTTACAAATGATTACAGGTCTGTGTATGAACAACATGCTTTAAGTAGTGTAAATTTTATGGCTGGCTCCACGTCTGTTGAAAGGCGGCCTTTAAAAATGTATTCAATCTCTTTACAGCTCTGCTAAGAGCCATGTTTTGAAATGCTGCTCCAGATGTGAGTCTCTGCACCCTGCTGAGGGAGATGAATGGCTAGGGGGGCTGCAGGCTACCTACAGGTTCACATTCTTAATGAGCTGAAGAGTCTGCTGAGAGCAAGATATGATTGATAGCGCCGCGACAGAACTGGAAGAGGGGAAACGCAGCAAGAGCTTTTGATAAAGACGGAGGGGTGGAGGGCTTTGGCAGGCGGCAAAAAGAAGGAATCTGGCATTGGACTTCCCCACATAGATGCCAGGAACCAGTCCACCATGCTGCAAAGCCAGAGTGCTTCCTCTTGTTTACAGCCCCTCTTCTCTGGTCTGTGAGTTTAATCTGAGCCTGATGTTCCTCCCTGTTGCATGCCTCACTATATCCATATAACACACTTTCCCCTCCAAGGGAAACAAATAGCAAAGGTGGAATTCCTGGCAAGTAACTCAGAATGTTGTTGGCAGTGAGTGGAGGTGAAGCGCATCCAACCCTATTACCAGCCCACTGTGCTTGAAGCCTTTCTTTCACCAAACAGCAGAAAAAAAGAAGAGGAGAGACTCAGACAGGAGATGATGTTTATTTATCGCCCCACTCTGTAAGACTTGCTAATTTTGCGTTCTTCAAATCCTTCCTGGGGTTGAAAGGGTGTTAGCAGTCCACTCTGAGCGAGTCGACGCAGTGACACTAAGTCTAAGAAACCACAAAAATGACATCAAGGGAGGAATTACAACAGAAGCTCAGAATTCAGCTAAATCGCCTAAACCTTATTGCTTTCAGACGGCAGTGGTAATACAGGCAACCACCACTTCAGGATTTGCAGCCAAGAGCAGTTCCTACAAAATAATGAAGTGAGGTTGGATGGATGCCAGGAGGGTGGCTGGTTATGTCAGCCTGCATAATGTGTTAGACCAGGGTCTCTGTCATGTCATAGTAGTGAGCTATTCACTGCTATGATTCTCATTAATCCTTCAGTATTGGATCCAATCAGTCTACTAGAAGTTAAGCTAATGTTCATCAAACTCTCTGAGAAAACTTAACTTGACCTATTGAGCAAGATTAATGGAAGTTCCTTATAAAAGAAAATAACTATTTTATTAATTACACACTAATGCTTTAATGAACCAAAGCATCAACTAATAACCTTATTGATTTGTTATTTAAAAAATAATAACAATAAGGCATTTTATAGGTGGTAACATTCCTTACATGAGCCCAAATGGGACAGTAGTGTAAGATTAGTGCAAAAATAGCTATAGACTGTTATAGAAAGGATCGATGGTGTAGTCACAAACTATACAATAAATAAATGCCTATAAAAGGAAAAGTGAGTTCTTTTATAACATACTTCCGCCTCCGTGCTTGATACTATTTTTATTATTATTATTATTGGTTGTGTTTTCTATTTTTAGATAAACAATGCTACCTTACCTGACTCGAATTGTTTTGACCTCGTCCTCGCCTCCACACTTGCTTTGTGATAGCCTCTGAAATCCAAGGTGTACTGATTAAAAAAAAAAAAAAAAAAAAACTAAAAAAAAAAAAGGAAAAATGAAAAACTCCCGCTAAATAAATACCACGGCGTCCTCCGCTGGTTTCGTCCTGGGTCTAAATTTAGACTAGACTAGTAGCAGACAGGCAGACCACACAGGCGGTTTAGACGCTACTTATGTAATTACTAGTTCATTAGCTACTTGTCTAAATACTAATCACGGAGCGCGCGCGTTTCTCTCACTAGACCCGCGCGAGGCAGCATCCCCACGCGCCTTCTCTTCAAAAAAAAAAAAAAAAAAAAAAAAAAAAGGTAGGCCGCTGTTGTTTATCTTCTCCCTTTGTGGACAGGAATAAAAACAACAAAATCAACCGAGGGCTTTGGTGAGCTTGTCTCGGGTGTGCGGTAGTCCATTCGGGGTGGTTTCCCATGCACACGGCTCAGCTCGGAGCGGCTTACGTTGTTACGGCTGGGTTGACAGTTCATGTGAATGTGTGGCGGTGAAAACAACACCAGCGACGCAGCTCCATCCCTTCCAGTCAACTACTGCTGAGGAGTTCACGAACCGCTCGGAATTTTCTAACACCAACACAACTTGACAGTTACATCAGTGGTTTTGAGTTGGCAGCTGTTGGGTTCCTGCTTCTTTTAGATAGTACTTTTAAGTGACAAGTTGATATGACTTCTACTATTAGGTAAATGATGGTGTATTGTTATCCACAAAAAGGGGAAAAAAGCACAATAACTCGATTTGGTTGATACTATGTTTTTATATATGTATAGAATATAAGCTATTTGTAGGCTATATTTTCTACTGTCCACTGCAAACGACATTCCATGAAATAAAAAAATAAAATAAAAATTGTTGCATGATGCTGTTTCCAATCAAAACAATTATCTAATGCAAAGAACAAAAAACCAAAAAAAAAAAAAAAAAAAAAAAAAAAAAAAAAAAAAAAAAAAAAAATTAATTAAAATATGGTCTCAGAAGATATAAAGTTTTTTTTTTTTCTTATTTTACCTTTCTTAAATTTTGTATTATAGATTGTATATATAATTTACAGGAAAGACAACAAATACCAGAAAAGAATTCCCCATATGTGTTTACGTACTGGGCAAATAAAAATGATTCTGATCCTGGCATTCAGTTACTTCCATTAATCAGACAGTTGTAGTATGCAAATGTAAAAAGAAGCTTGAGTAAATAACCTATTATCATTTGCATTGTTTGTTTGTTTGTTTTTTTTTCCAAATGACAACCTGAACCACATAATAACAAAACTAATAATCATCACCATAACAGACTGTCAAAGTAACCACAAAATTGCTTGTATTTGCTCATATTTTTCTTTGAATATTATTGACTCGCTTTTATTCCTCTGGACAAAAAAAATTAACCTATTTTTTTTTTTTTTTTTTTTTTTTTTTTTTTTGTGATTTATGATTTTTTTTAATCATCCGGGTATACAACCTAAAGACAAAATATTATCTTTAATAAAACTATATGCCATATATGACTGGAGAACCACTTTACAGATTAATATGTTACAAAAAGCCAACAGGTTGCATTTTGAGTTTTAGTTGAATAAAAAAATATCAATGAACCATTAATCTTGATTTGCATTTTGGGTATTTTTCATATATTTCATAAAGCAAAACCTTGACTAATCAAATTAATTCAACACATTATGTCTAATTCCCTACAGGTTTTTAGTTGTATATCTATCATTATAAAGAAACCAGTACATACTTGTTGTGTTGTGATTGTGGATTTTTTTACTGGCTGCTGGACACATTTGCCCCAGGGGTATGAATGAAGTACCCTGTCATCTGTTCTATTCTGCTCTATTGTATTCAGCTTCACCGGGTTTATATTTCTGAATCATATTTTCTACTCAGCATCTCAATTTACCTTTTTCCACCACTTATATTCTCACCTAAACGTCACATCAGCACCACTTTATTTGCGATGTAAATGTGCATTGAAGTGGGTGTGATTATTTCCCACAGCCCGTGAAGGCGTTCTGTTATTTTCACACTTATTTTAGACTGGTTGTGTGTTGGAGATCTGCTCTGCAGGGATGTGACCGACAAAGAGGGGAGGGAGCAAGCCCCAATCATCTGTTATGCATTTCCCCTTTGATTCAGCAGCAGCCACTGAATCTTATTTTCCAGCATTTCTTCCCTTAAGCGTTTTGTTCTGTGTTCAGCAAAGGAATGTGCTGGAGAACCTCGGTAATTGTAAAAAAAAAAAAAAAGTCTTCCTCTGTTCTTGTTTTCTGTCTGTTTCTTTCTTTCTTCTTCTTATTTTTTTTGTTTGTTTATTTCTTTGCAAAAGATAAAACTGGCAAACAAAGATTCAGGTTTCTGTCCAGATCACACAAATCGGAGACATCAATTCAGCTCTACACCAAAGCCTGCAGAGAGAGAGAGAGAGAAAAAAAAAAAAAAAAGACCTGAATGCTAATATCAGAGTGTGTGATAAATAAGCTGCTGCCAGATTCACATGTAGGATGCTGTACAACTGATACCATTAAATGTCTGTGTCATTTCCTATTCTATCTGGAACACATCCCACACCTCTAGCACTTATAGTAAATGGCTACTTCAGACACTCTCTATTAACACTGTAGGTAATCTGCCTTCAGGCTAAATCTTTGCAGCTTTAATCTGCACAAATTAATCGTTCTAAATAAAAGGGAAATGTTTGGTGGATAAATCTAATTTGTCAGAGTGACGTGCAATAATTGCTCCACCTGTTGGCTATTTTATAGCAATGCAGGGTGGGTTTAAATGAAAATATCTGGATAAAAATAGACCAAAACCTCAGTCCTTCACAGTTCAACGTGCAAGTTATATAATGATAATAATAATAATAATAAATCTGTGTCTTGACAAGAAGAAACAAAACAGGTTCATATCAGATAGAATTCAACTTGTCTGTGACTCAAAGGCACAGGTGTGATGAGCAGTAAAATAAATTACTCCAAGACAACTTTTTTTTTTTCTTTTCTCATTTTGGTCTTTTTTAAACAATAATATCAGCACATATAAATTCTTTCTATCATAAATCAATTTGTAAGACATTTTACAAATAAATCTCAGCCTAAAATACAGAGGAAAAGTACATTTACTAGTACATTAAGACACTTCGACACAAGGTTGCTGAGTGAAAAACAGTAAGGCACCAATGCCATCTGTGGCATAGGTAGTTCATAAAACAAAAGAAAAACAAATGCAAATCTGTAACAATAGTAATAACAACCAGGAAATCAAACAAATGGCATTATCCAAATGAAAGTAATAGGGACTGTAAAGCATAAAGACATGATTTCATTGAGTGGGAACACATCGTGTGAAAGACGCAAAAGATGGAAACGGTTTGAAATAGAGGTTAGAAGCAGCTGAAAGTCACAGAAAGACTGAACATGAAAGTTTTGTGTGAGTTTTGAGACTTTTGTTTCTCTATTTCTCGTTTCTTACCTGTTGATACAACAAAGGTTTGCTCGATTCCATGTCATCCACATGTTTAGATTTATAGATTTATGAATACAACTGGAATTTTAGCGCTTCCAATTCCAGTTTGAGGAACATGATGAGTTTTGTTTGACATTTGGAGCTGGTTTGTGTAGCTTTTCCAACTTAAATGCATATTATTTATTTTCTTACCGTCCATTTTTGATCTCAAGCATAGAATTGCACAATATAATGTTAAAGTATGATTGCTGTAATATATTTTCATATTATGATACATATATTTATAGATAATTTAGAATTTACTATGAGCTTTTGGGTTCATTTGGTTTATGCTGCCTCTTGTTTTACTGTGTTTTTCAGGGGTTTTTTTTGTGCATATTTGGTCATAATAACAGTATGAACATTCTGCTTCTATGTTTCTAAAATGTTCTGTAGTTTGGCAAGTTTGTCATGTTCTGACCACTTTAAAACAATAACTTTTATGTCTTCTATGTCATTGTTGTTATTTTACATTTTTGAAGAATTATTTGAAAACAAAACAACTGATTGGGCTTTTCCAACATCCATCCAAAACCAAACATTAACATTGAAATTAGAAAGAATTAATGATTATTTATCTCGATATTATCATATTAATTGAATCTTTTTATTGTGAAAACACTATTGGATCTAACACCCAGTGCTACTGGCCTGATTATGTTATTAAACATTATTACCCAAGGGAGAGGGAAAGGGTGTTGTTTTTGTTTCAGCTTGTTTGTTTGTTTGTTTGTTTTTTAACACTTTAGCAGCAAAACTATAGGTTGAATTCACACCAAATTAGCTTTATAGATTGCCAGTGAGATGCCAGAATAGATGTGGTTATATTGGGAAAAGTAGGTCAATGTTCAATTTGTTTCTGAATTTTTTTTTAACATCTTTTTTTCACCCATTTACTTATAATGGCCAAAAGTTCTGTCTATAAAAAATATCAATTTTTTTTCAATTTACTCCAAACTTGGCATATATATAGAGAGGCAATTGATATGCTGATATCAGCACATGCATAGACGTGATGACATCACCTGAACCGATGCCAAAATAAGCTACAATACATGCGAGGGGCGGGGTTTGTTGTGCCTGACACCACTTGTTGCTACAGGCATTAATTCATTCATTCATGTTTTAACTATGCAGTGTATGCAAGTGTCACATTATTTGAACCACAGTATTTGTGCTGCTTTGCTATTTTTCACTCAGTTCTGCTCTAAAAATAATTTATGTCAAGTTTAGAAGCTGTGGGAAGCATTTCTTTCTTTTTTTTTCTCTGTCTTTTTTTGTTGTTGTTTTTACATTATTACCCAATGAGAAATTTAACAGGTTCAAACTTTAAGATAGTAATAACTATAAAGCATGGCGACTACTTGACACTGATAAATTATCATGTTAGAGCTATTTATATTTCTGTACATCTTCGGTTTGCAGCCTGTCAAATAAACAGCATAATAATTTATTTAGTGAAGCTGAAAGCTACACAAATGTGCCAAATGTTGTAAGGACTTATAGGAATAAAACTCCAATAAGCTAATCTGTTATCAGCGGAACAAACGGTACTTTAAGAGACTTCCTCCAACAACCATTGGACTGTAGCGCCGTCTTTCACATGGTGTGTTTAACTGTTGTGCTGTGAAGCCTGTGCTTCTCTTCACATGGTTAAAAAACATCAGCTGAAAAGTCTTGACAGTTTGGTTTGAGATGAGAGCTGCTGGCCTCTGTTACAGCCCTCTGAATCCAGAAAAGGGATGGAACAGGGCTCAGAGCTGATACCAAGACAAAAAAGTGTTATTTTCGCCAGAAAAGTATGTTAAAACAATCAATTAAATAGAGAGTAGCAATCCAGAATAGTATTGCTCTTAGGGAGGGTTAATATTGGAGTCGCTGTTACTCATAACACAATTTTTGTCACCTTTGTTACAAAAATAGATATGAAACGTTTACTGTATATAAAGTATATGGCAGACAATCAAAAAGTTGGATTCTTTTTTACTAAATACGAGTAATTAAATGTAGAAACGGTTACGCTAAACTAAAGAAAAGCAATAACTACCTATATCACAGCCCCCCACGCTCCCTTTACTGGACCTCTCCAG
>JAPSES010000105.1:13403206-13425863 GCA_029822895.1 Maxillicosta whitleyi | reverse complement strand
GAAATATATATATATATATATATATATATATATATAAAACAGTTCACCTGCTGCAAGTGGCAAAATCTTTTGCTAAACATTAAATTAATCCAGTTTCATTTAATATTTCATACACAGTCTTTGTGTATGAGCTGAATATGATCCTCCATGTTGCAGGTGACAAGTGTTAAGTTAGCTGGGAGATAATCTGAGGATTTTTTGGAAAAATTTGCACTCCGTGGACGACAGCTGATCAGTAATTTGTCATAGAGCTCATACTCTTTTTGTGTCAGAGTCATTTTATTGTCAGCTAATAATCACTGATTAGTTCTTATCCTGCAAGCCTTAAAAAGCATAAAGAGATAAGATTACACTGCTGAACAGCAAACATGTCCTCCATGTGCAAATATGGAAATAATTAGTGAAAAAAGATGCAACGCCAGAGATGCTGGTAATATAAATAAAAAGCAAAAATAGAAGTGTGTCTAAAATATAAATATATGAAAGTGGAATGTATGAAATCTTTCATCCCTCTCCTCTGTTAACATCCTTAATGAAGAGCCAGAATCTTCCAAGTATTAGAGACCATCTAGTGGTGATGGAGACACATAGAGCTTTTGCAGCACTTGCATAACAACAACCTTTTACAGTGTGATTCTTCTTTACCAGTGGAGTCAGACACTTGTCATGCACTATTTATCCCTCAGCTACACATTCAAACATTGCGTTAAAAAGACTGTGCTAGACACTCAGCCTTGGAAACCACTATCTTATAAAATACAAAGCTGGTTCAGACATGATTCACCAATTTAGGACCCTGGCAGAGATGAGACTGTGTTTGTCTTTGAATAACACTGACAGACATAAACATGACTGATTCCCACCTGAGGATGTCAAACTCAGACATATCACAAACATCACAGCACAAACAGCAAAAAAAAAAAAAAAAAAAAAAACTGTGACAATTCTGCTGGATATCGCCACGTGTTAGTTAAAGAAACAAACAGGTGCCACTTAATTACCATGTCTTCATAACCAGCTGCAAGTATCTGGGCTTCAGTCCTGATCATTTTTCCCCTGACTAATTTACTCAATTTCCTTATTCCATTTTGTTACAGTTTCAGATCTCATGCTACAAAAACTAACAAAGTTAAAACGCTTGTTGTGCCTTCATTTAATACAAAAACACACACAGACATAAAACTAAGGCTCATTTATCCTCTCAGCTTCTCACTCATGTTATTATTATTTAATGTGAAAATGTGTCTAATATAATAAATAATAATGGAAAAAAAATGCAGGAATAAATGGGCAATTATGCATATTACATATCTAAGGTGTTGCTTTAATGCTGATATATCATGACACTTCATAATATAAAATTCCCAGTACACACTTCAACAACACTGTCACTGATGAGTATGAAAGCTCATCCAAATCGGGCCATAGCTGTTGTTATGCTCTGACTCCATCTTTTTAAAAAAAAAAAAAAAAAAAAACAGAAAGAAATTGGTTTCTGTCCGTCACAGTAAACGCCTTGTGATGGTGAGTCTGGCAGATGGGAAACAGAGATGCATCAAAAAATAAAAAATAAAAGGGAACAAAAAGAAGAAGGGAAGTGCCTGGCTGCGGCTGTGCACCTTTTACAGACAGTTGACTGTTTCACAACCCTCCCACGGCGAGTGTGCTGAACGGCAGCTTCGCTTTGATCACCTCTCTGGATTAACTGACAGTGTGTATGCTGTGTGTTGTGGCCTACTTGTGTTTGTTGGTGGGGAGGTGCAGCGGAGTCTGTGCATTTGACTCCAGCGTATGAAGGGGGAGTGTGTGTGCTAATTTATTTACTTTAACTGAGGTATTGTGTAGATAAGCACATCTTTACAACAAAATCACTGCTGAACGCTGCTGCGTCTCAATATAAAACATTCAAATAGTTCCTGATGCACAGATAAAGGACTCACCATCGTCAGCTGAGGCTTCACTGCTGTATCCGTTATAATCATTAGTCAGGGGGCTGTACTTCTGACGGCTTTCCCAGCTGAAACCGCCGATGTGTTTGGGGGCGGAGGCTGACTTGGCGCCTCCTCGAAGGCCTTGGGAGCGGCTGACGGCTTCTTGATACTGACCCATCAGTTCATCCTCACTGTCCGATGATGATCCCTGCAGGTCAGCATCAGAGTAGGGTTTCTCTGAAAGAGACAAAAACAGAGAAGTTGGTTAAAAAGAGTGACACTGGTCTACTGACCCCCAAGATGTAGGTTTAGACTAAAAGTCATTTAGATGGTCTCCAATGAAAAAGAATGAGTTCATGCTAGTCAATCTTCATATCAGCTTATATTGATAATCATAGTAAATCAAATTGGTATTTCTTTCTAAATCAGACACTTATTTATAGCTTTAAACTATTCTTAAATGATGGAACAAACAAACAAACAAAAAAAGACAAAAACAGTGTAAATCTGATTTTAGGTTCATCTCATATCCTCCTGAGTCCTCTAGAGTAGACAAAAGTTTTACGGATTTACTTATAAAAAGAAAAAAAGAAAAAGCAGCTCACTGCAAAGGACCTTCTATAAAAAATGTAAAATAAATAAATAAAATTCTTCATACTGTCATCACATCACAATGTTTCCAATCAAGGCAATAATTAAATTTATTGACTGCTAATTTAATGTATGTTAACTGGGTCTGAGGAGGTTAAATTATACTCACTTAAAGCACAAGCTGTTTCAAAACAATGAAAATAAGCTCTTATTTGAGACAAATACAGCATGCAATTTATTTCCTGTCTGTCAGAACACGACATTGAACAGAAGAAAATGTAGAGGTAGAACATTCAGAATAACTGTAAACATAAAATGTTTGTTCAACATCATAATATATATAAACATGAGTAAGACACACAAGTTAAATCTGAAACTGAAAATGTAAAAAAAATCCTGAATACAAAAAAAAAAGTAATACATGACTAATATAATAATCCATATAATGTAAAAATATATGACACAAATTAGAACTATGGTCTTATCACCCAGTTGTACTTCCACCTAGTCTGGAATCTAGTCTAAAATAATATTAATATATATATTTTTTTTTAATTAGAAAAAGCTATTGATTGATTGTTTTGCTGATAATATATATATATATATACACATACAAACATACATACATTTATTTTTTTTTTGTTCTTTTGGATGTTGTTCCCCCCAGTGATCCCACACAGTATGTTTGGTCCTTGTCAACACATAAGTGAAAACATTGATTTATATGAGCTTTATAAAATTTTACTTGATGGCACCAACTCTTGAACATTACACAAAGATTCTTATCACCGACCATGTTTCCATGGTGCTTCATCCATCATCAGATACATTATGCAACACTTGTTACACAAGAGCAAAGATTAATCTTTAATTGTTCATATAGTCATTTAATAGAAATTAATCACTGAATAAATGCTTGTTCTTAAAGAAAAATCTACAGTAATCCAGTACAAATAAACTAATTTACTACGAATTTGGGGTTTTTATTGTTCCATGTAATGGTCAAGCTTTCCACTGAGGTAATTAGTTGATCAGATGTAGGTTCGTGTTTCTTCCAGCAGGGGGCAGCAGAGCTTTAAGACACTGAAGCTGTGCTGTTGAAGTCATACTGGAGGAAAAAACTCCATATTGTTTAGAACTGCTTGGACCATTAATATTCAGAAAATCCTCCTGAGACACGGCAAAGTAAATGTTTTGACCTGTTTTTTTTTAATATCAAATAATTGTCCTGATTGGAAAAAACACAATAACAGTTTTTCAGATACAATATTTATCTTTATACATTTTTTTTATGGAATGTTCTTTGGAGTGCGGCTATGAAATTTTTGTCCCCTACAGATGACAAAAATGCATTGCTGGTTCTCAGGAGGATATCAGAGGTGGAGTGACTTATACATGTGCAAGTAACAAATGTTTCTAGTCTTAACCTTTAGGTCTCAAGTAATCTTAATTTTCTGTAGTGAAAATGAAAGACAAATAAGACAAGTAAAACCACTGATGGGGTCAATAAAACAATGATGTCATATAAACACTGATGATCATCCTTTACAAACCTCTGGAATAATGATACAGTCCTTTGTGTAAACAGTTCCAAAATAGAAATGATTGTTTCAGCGTTTCTTCACACAAACACCTCCATCAAAACTAAAACTGGCCTAAGATATTCACAGATACTCTACCTATTTTTACTTCTATTATTTTAGATTTATTTAACACATTATACTTAGCATATAGTCTATATCTATTGAGGCATATTTGTAATACATTACTGTTATTTGTAGTGAAGTATATTCACAGTGTCATGATCGTATTTTTATTGAAGTAAACAAAAGTGCTGTAAATATTTCATCCATCACTGCTATAATTGCTGTTAATCTAACCATGAAAACACAATAAGTATCGATACTACTGGTATTTAATGATACATTAATATATTACTAGTAGATCTGCTGTATTCGGCTTAATTTCTCCTGTGTCTCCTGTGTCTCTCACAATGACGAACTCATATTGCATTAGAAAACACACAAAAGTCAAATGTCACCTCTCCATATCTGTCTGAGCAGAATGATTTGTCGAGTTATCTGCCACAAAAATAGTATCCAAATCTGTTATCAGTGTGAATTAAGTAAGTCTCAAGTAGAGTTGTAACAAAATAAAAATTTCATATTATGGTTATTGTGACCAAAATTATTATTATTATCATGGTATTGTTGAAATGTGCTCAAAATGTTCAAATAGTGCTTATACACACACTGAAATAATTTAACAAAGTTGTAATAAATAAATAAATAAATAATAGGCACAATGTACTTTCTGTTGGCAGAAACATTAAAATATTAGCATGTAAACATCAAACATACAAATGTGCATTAACGATGGCACCTTATGGACATAAGAGATATCTGCACTAGGGGTTGGAATGAACGGGATTTTATCAATCGTTAATTCTGCTTACCAATTATCAATTCTTCCATTGATTTCTGAGTGTTTTTTTTCTTTTTTGAGCGGGAAAAAAGTAGTTGGACAGGTCATAGTGGAGTTGGTTTTACCATTTTCCATATCCAATCATTCACAATATCATATTGACAGAGCGAGAGAGAGAGAAAGAGAGATGTATGGGATGTAGTTGCGTCTGTGTGTTTGAACCCGGCCCGTACAGGAGCCCACTAGCTCTCCAGCGTGTTGTCTGCGCAGGTGCCTTCAGCCAAGTTTTCACAGGACAAACATTTCAAACTGTACATTCATGCCTGGAGTGCTGTTGCTTCTCCAGGAAATGAACAGTATCACCATCAGTTTTCAAAGTGCAGTAACTGAACACAGTTTAAAGGTTAATTAGACTTTAAATAATAATACTAACAGGAATTTATGGGAGTTTTACCGCAGTTTGTCATTATACTGGTAATCGTTACATCACTAATCTCAAGTCCTAAAAGCTTTCTTAAGTCTGACTTAAGTGAAGTCATGTGA
This sequence comes from Maxillicosta whitleyi, assembly GCA_029822895.1. Classification (NCBI taxonomy): domain Eukaryota; kingdom Metazoa; phylum Chordata; class Actinopteri; order Perciformes; family Neosebastidae; genus Maxillicosta; species Maxillicosta whitleyi. The sequence goes on along the minus strand of JAPSES010000105.1, from coordinate 13,420,374 downwards.
GGTCTCCCACCTCTACAGTAACAATACTGACAATGTCATATTCAAAGGGAATGTCTGAAATCTGGACTTCAAAATAAAAAGTGAACAAATTTAATAAATATCCAGTCATTGCCGAGGTGGTATAAGCAGAAAACACTGATGCCATAAAACAGCCACTGCCACCTGCACCTTGCCACGTTATTCCACTTGTCTTTTGTTTTTAACAGAGTGTTTACCCGGTGGCTTCTCAGGGTAAAGTCAACTCCCTGTGCAGGCTCCCTGGGGCCACCAACCTTTAAACTCCTGAAGCCCTGTGGACACATGACAAGTAAACAGGCCTACATCTGTCAGCAACAGTAAACCCCTTGTGTGTTGAAAAAGGCCAGAGCCAGTGGAAAACACCTCCATGCCGAGGTCAGGCCTCATGCTGCTGTCACTGGTGTGGCTCCTTAATTTTCACAAGAGCCCGGACAAAGTGACAAGCTTTCTGTGAGCTGCTGCTAATAGGTGGCCTCTCAAGAAACCTGTTGATAAATTCCAGTGGGCGTCAATGTGAAGTACTGTGTCGGCAGGTTATAAAGAGAGTCAAGTAAAACGAGTAGACCAAGTCTCACCTTGCAGCTCGGTGTTTTTCCTGAAGTCATCAAGGCACTGAAGGCTCCCTGGGTTCTCTAGTGCCAACTTGTTGTTGAGGTACCAGAAGAGGAGGGTCATGAGGATGATGAAGAGGCCGATCGCTGTCAGAAACCCCAGAACCTCAGGAGAGACTGAGACACACAGGATCACATTTAAGGGGTTGTCACTATTTAACAGTTTCAACATTAACCCATAAGGACCCAGTGTGACTTTTGTGGACATTCCCAAAGGAAATTTTCTCTCAATTTAAGTGATTTTCCACCATTTATTATATTATCATCCTCTGAATTGTGCATTTTTTCCTGTGAAAATCATCTATTTTTTTATGATTAATTGATTGATCATGTGGATGTTCATAAAAGCTCAGAGTAAACCCAAAGATTATTGCATCAAAACAGAAAAAACTGAAGAAAAGATTACTTTTTCAATGAAATATGTCGTTAATTGAACCTAAACCCAGTGTTTCCATCCACTGTCATTGATACAGTTTCATGAGTTTTACTGATGAATCAATGTTATAGAAAATGACTGTGTTTCCATGGTAACTATGGAGCCTCTGAACATCCAAATGGGTCATATCTGATGAACATGAAAAGATGACAAACTGTATTTTACACCAATTATTGACATTTATTGATAAGATTAGTCGATCAACAGTTTAGATCAATAAATGCTTTTGGTCGATGGTGGACGTTTGGGTCATTGTTGGTTAAAACACGTTTTATCTTCAATGCATCTAATTTTAACTGAAATAATTGGAACAGGAAATGTACATCATTTGGTTTTAACTGAGCAAAAAGGTAAGAGTTTTCCATTTTTAGGACAACTGTAGAGATGTTTCAGCTTTATTTTTTATTTTTTAATTTAGTTATCAAGAGAATCAAAGCATAATGACCGTACTGTATGCAAAAAGTGCAAAAAAAGTCTGTGATCTGATGAGTTAAGGGTGAGAAGAGAGGCAGACGAAGTGATTACCCATCATGCCGAGTACATGCCAACCTATGAGGGCAGTGTTATGATCTGTGGTTTATGGTCAGTTTTGTCTACACCTGGGAACATCTTTTTCATTATTGTGTCAGTGGGCTAGACCTCCTGGCATGTAACAGTGACAAAACCAGGATTTGTCAGGATCAAGTCGTGAAAGAGTGGTTCAGGAAGCATGAGACCAAACCTCAACCGCATTTGGAATCAGTGTGGAACACTAAAGAAGGCTTTACGAAGTGGTCTGAATTTCCCATCATCAATACAAAACCTTACATATTGACATTTATAAAGACTAAGAAGACATATTAATAAATGTTGTGACTATCATGAAATCGCATAAGCATTTTGTGGCATAAATGATACCACTGCAAATCTGTCCTGTAATCAAAACTAAATGCAGTTAAGCCAAATCTCATGTAGCTTTTTTTTTTTTTTCTGACTGGGCTTAGCACTTCATTAGTTCCCAGAATCAGGATATGATAAATAAAACATTCAGTCCAATTTTTACTGACAAACCTCTGTTTAAAACACATGTGTAAGATGGAGGCAAGCCAGAAAACAACTGAATGACATTAAGAGCATGAAGACAGAGATTGTACCTCTACAGCGATACTATAGTTGCCATAGCAACAGGTTCAGGTGCAGCATCACATCAGACTCCAGACACACCAGCAAGTCAGATCTCATTAAACACAACACTGACTCCTTTTGCTTTGAAAAACATCATTAGGCACACGGGTGGGATTTGTTAAACCATGATGAACCTCTCTGATTGATACAGTGTAAAGGTTGTTTTAACAAATTAAAGGCGACCCATGTGACCTTCTACCGCACGTATGACCTTCAAGCACAACCTCAGAGCTGTTAAATGATCACAAGATGTAGATGCAGGAGACTTGTGTGTCTTGATGCCATTTAAAATGATGGCAGTGAAGACGGAAGAGCATCTTTAAAAAAAAAAACAAAAAAAAAAACATCTGTCATGAAGCTGTTGTATAAAGACCTGACGTTGCATTGTGCTGTCTACTGAAATTATTTTTCACTTAGTAGGAAGGATTAATTTTTACAGCCTAATAAAGCAGTCGTCCTCTATACTTAAGGAGGGAATGGCACCAATGGCATTAAAGTACAACCATTTCCTGAGTAATTGCAGTTAAAAGCCTCTTATTAAAACCTTAAAGAAATGTCTTTGTGAATAAGTGGAAAATGAAATCCTTTCACTGGAAAAGCATGAAACCCATTTGTGTTTAAATGACTATATATCATTGTGGATGCAGTCAGAGTGGACAAAGTGAGTCATCCACTGGTGTGTGTTATGAATTAAAACCTGAAATCTCTGATGTTTTTTGTTTCTTAGTATTCATGGTATAAGATGATGTGTATATGTTAAAAACAGGCTGCATATACAAAGAGTAAGAGGAATGTAGATAGGAAAAAATTCAGAAAAAAAAACAAAAAAAAAAACAGTCTCCTGATTAAAAAACAGCACATTCGCTTTGCTTATATAGTTGCGGAAAAAATTATTAGACCATTAAAAAAACAATGGTTATGTAATCAAGTACTAACTCCTGTGTGTATCATGTGACTAAAACAGACAGAAAAGAAAACATGGAATATCTAAAAGCACTGTTTTTGTGAGTAGAATGACATAGATATTCATATCAGAACTGAAGTGTTTTTGGGTTTTATCAAGAAAACAGATCTGAAATTAAACTATTATGACATATTTTTATTATTATCATTATATTTGTCCAAACAAATGTACCTTTAGTTGTACCAGGCATTGAAATGCACAAGAAAGTGAAAAAAACAAGGGTGGTCTAATAATTTTTTCCAGGACTGTACAGTATTATGCTTTCTTTACAATATAAGGATTATGAGTGCAAGGGTCTACATTTAATACCCATTCACAGAGATAAAATAAGCTCTATGTGTATAGTCCCTTTTGTTGGGTTAGATGTTCGTTACCGAGCTCATCTGTGAGGGATGATCACTGAAAAGGCATCTCATTTTACGGTCCGTTGATGGATGTGATTTCTTATAATTATCACATCACTTTTTGTCTCTATCTTCTGGCCTTGGTCTGTGCTTTCTGACTGTCTTTCTAATTACGCAATGTCTTTGGAAGGGCTGAATAAAACTAATGTGCAAAAAAAAGACACAAATGCACTAAAAAAAACAAACAAAGAAGAGCTACTTTTAAAAAGCAGACAACTTAAGATCACTTCACAAAGTGTTACTTATTATTCACAGCAAGAAAATCAACAAAAGGATGTTACATAACCTGCTCTGAGACATTATTTCAACCTCGTGTTTGAAAATGCAAGAGTTTTGTGCTCAGTGAAACTTGTCGGTATGGTACTCAGTCTGTTAAAGGGTTCGGAGCCGCCAATGTTTGGTCATGTGGTGAAGTGGGAGCAGCAGTTGTCCTCAGGGAATGCCTGCCTGATCACACTGTACCGACTTCTCACTGGTGACTGAATTATTCACAGCACAGATGGAATGGAATCCTGTTCTGTATAATTCCCTAAAAGGCTCCAACGGGGAGAAGAATATCCAACACCAGAAAACTAAACACAGTTTCACTTTTCACTCTACAAACAAACTCTGTTTCGGTTACATTCGCCTCCTTTAGTTCATACAAAGATATTGACGATACGAATGACAAAGCTATTTAAATGATGCATGTAAAGTAGAGAAGCTTGTTTTTAACATCCACACTGTCAATCTGCTCTAAATGCTGTCATCAAGTCTGTTTTATTTCTGTTTTTTTTTTTACTTGTTCTGATTTGGAGTTTTCATTTTTGTCATTTTTGTATTCAACTGCAATGACATGATTTACATGCATCAAGCTTCATGTGTACTATATAAACTAGACTCTATGTACCATACCACAATTTCCTTTTTTTTAACTAATTCTGGTTCATGCCTTCACCACTGTATTTCATATGAATCTATAGGATAGTTGTCTCTAAATGAAAGGAGAATATGCATATGTTGCATCTTATTGTAAAGGTAAACTACCTACTTACATCTCAAGTCTCTCGTTCTAGTAACTAAAAATCAACTGCATGAATTTTTCTGAACTTTCCCAGGGTGCACTGGGACCTCAGTTCAAAAAACAGAACTCTACATAATGGGGGCGGCCATGGCTCAGTTGGTAGAGTGGGTCGTCCAGTAACTGAAGGCGGTTTGAATCCTGCTCTATCCTAGTCAGTCCATTGCGTCCTTGGGTAAGACACTCTTATATGAATGTGTATGAATGTTCGGTGGTGGTCGGAGGGGCTGTAGGCGTGAATCGGCAGCCGTGCCACTGTCAGCCTGCCCCAGGGTAGCTATAGTTTGTGCTACAAATGTAGTTTACCACCACCAGAGGAGGAATGTGAGAGCAAATGAATAATGGATCAATAATGTAAAGTGCTTTGGATGACTTGATAAGCACTATAACAATCTAATCCATCATTATTATTACATTTTTATTACTTGAAATATTCCTATCTTCAAATACCTTTAACCCATAAAGACCCAAATGTCCAACACCATCTACTGATGTAACTGTTGATCTGTTGATCCTCTAATCCTATCAATCCATGTAAATAATTGATGTAAAATACAGTTTTTCGTCTTTTCATTGCCATCAGATATTTGGACATCAGAGGCTCCGTAGTTACCGTGGAAACACCATCATCTTCTACAACACTGATTCACCAGTAAAACTCATGGAGTTGAATCAATGACAGTGGAATGACACACTGGGTTTATGTTCAAGTAATGATATATTTGACTGAAAAAAAAATCACTTATTCTTCAGTTTTCTCTGTTTTGATATAATAACCATTGAATTTACTGAATATGATTTAATTAATATATACTTGATCAGTGAATGAAAATAGTGAATACATGAATTACATGAAAAAACTAAAATTAAAGAGGATAACATTGCAATGAATGGTGATAAATCATTAAATATAGAGATGAATTCAATTGGAAAGCACCGTAGATGTACCACTGGGTTTTTATGGGTTAAAGACATTCAACTGTTACAAACAACCATGTTTCTTTATACACACCTCTGAAGAGGGTTGTTACGGATATCACTAGGATGGTCTATGTTCTTAACACCATTTTATATTATATTTATATATTTAGTGTATTTTACATGTTTACTATTTAATGTGAAACTATTTGTTGCTGCCATTTTGACCAGTACTCTCTAAAAGAAGAGATCTTGTATCTCAGTGTGACCCTCCTGGGTAAATAAAGAACAAACAAAATAAACAGACATGATTGTTGGCATTGTCCTCCTTGGAACATATGTACAGTTCAGTTCCTTATTACCATTAACAGTCCAGTAGTAGTCCACTGCTAAAAAAACACTCAAGGTAATGTGCAAAGGAATAAATGATGATTCACAAGACTCAACGATAGCACACAGAGAGGAGAACCACTTCAGGACTGGATATGTTACTGTTATTGTGGTGGAAAACAGGTTGTTGCAGGGGATGAAGAATAATATGATGGAAAATTAACAAGGATCAGGAGGATTTGGCGACTAATTCATAAAGGATTACAGTGAAACTGATGTTATGATACTGTATGAGAAAATAGATGTTAGCTGTATCTAATAAGATCAAAAATATCTGTCACGCTTACATAACTGGATAAAAGATACATAAAGCTGATATCTGTGTTAAATCCGAAAAATAAAAAATAAAACAAAATTGTCCAATGAGAACAGTTCAAAAATAGAATTACTTCAAATTACAAGTATGTGATATTTTTCTCGTTTCCTGTAAGAATGTCCAGATAACACATTGGAGAAGGAAACTACATGTCCCAGCATGCCTTGGAGATACAGAGACAGCCCACGAGGGGGAAAAGGCATGTTGCTGGGGAAAAGGACGTCCTGGCTGCTCAGCTGACCCTGTTGCCTTGGCGACCGGACTCAGGTACAGTCTGTGGATTGATGGGTAGCTTAAGGATGTTACGCTGATGCCAGGTCTCGACAACTATCAGTCATGTTTAATTGAAAGGTTAATGAATCAAACAAAGGAAGATGTACGATACAAGGTGATTTCATTTTGTCCCTTAACAAAGATAAATATGTTTATATTTGTCTGCTGTTGTAAAGCTGTCTTTGTTAGGTACCGTTCGTGTTGAAACAGTTGCTCTGTTGAATTTTAAAAAGCACAAACCACCTCAAAATCACAGACACCCACACACTCCACAGACAGTCCATAAGCACTCTTAGCAGCACTCCCATACACACTCCCACACACGGAAAGACAATGGCCTGAAGCACAGCACTGTACCTACAAACCTGTACACACACACACACACACACACACACACACACACACACACACACACACACACACACACACACACACACACACACACACTGGTATTAATCAGCAACAATGAAAACACATTCATGAACACACACACAAACAGGTTAAACCCAATTATTAGATGTTGTGGTAAGTGTTCTCTGAGTACACTTCTTCTTTTTTTTTTTTTTAAAGAGCATAATTTCTATCCAGAGTATGAATAATGTCATAACAAGAGGAGGTGCAGAGTGACTCGACTGACCATGAGGAGTATTATTATTATAACAAATCAGATTTTTAACAGCTTATTTTTATTAAATAATGCAGTCGTGTCTCTGCTGTGACCTTTAATATGTACACTATGTACATGGATGTAGAGTGGATGTTTTTCTTATCATTTACTGTAAAGTGTTAAAATGTTGTTGGTTCCATAGTTATGTTCTGCTTCATTCTTTTGTGTTATTCTCTCTAATTGTGTTTTTGTTACAGTTCGTTTCTGTGTTTGTTAACACTCTAGCAGCAATACTATTGGCTGAACCAGCGACCCAGAATAGCTGTCATTACATTTAGGGAAAAGGAGGTCTAAGTTAAAAATGTTATCAATTAAAAAATAAATAAATACATTTTCCCATTTACTTATAATGGGCACATTTAAAATGTCTATAAACACATCAATTTTTTTCCTATTTATTTCACACTTGGCACATGTATAGAGGTTATTATCAGCATATGCATAGACATGATGACATCAGATGTATCGATCCCGAAATAAGCTACAATACGTGTGAGGGGCGGAGTTTGTTGTGCCTATCACCACTTGTTTCTCTTGTTTGGTTTCAGTTTGAACATTGAAATATTCTTGACACATTAAGTTCTAAGAATACACATCCTTTTTTTAAGAGCCGCAAACTGTATAATTATGAAAATGTAGTTTTATATTGTCTACAGTTTGTGGAAATTCAATGTCAAAATTGTGAAGTTGCATTAAAAATGTAAAAAAAAAAAAACAACAACAACAACAAATGAACTAATGAACTAATGCAAATGTTATTATTAAATTTAAAATAACGATAGTAAATATTGTAGTCACAGTATTGACTGACGGTTTAAATATGATTACATTAGTCTGACACTAAAATGTATATAAAAATCCCAAACATTATAAAGATCATACCAAACTCTGAGACAATGAGAACAGTTAAAAAAAAATCTAATATATTTAGTATGTGACCAAAAATATTTGTTAGTTTGAGGCTCATAAATTAAGAAATGATTCACACATCACATAAAACACAACAACAACAACAACAACAACAACGAAGGGAACACAAATGCGACAACAGAACAGACACATTTTACAGCATGACAGTTAAATGGTGACAGATGCTGATGGGGAGGTGGAGCGGCAGGTTAGGTGAGGTGCAGGGTCAAAGGTTAACCTCCCAGAGCTTTGATCTGCCCTACCTTTTCTGACGCAGATCAGCTCATGTACTCCACAGTTACGTTCGCCACCTGGAAAGACAATGCAGTTTCAATGAGCCACGCTGTGATGGAGGGAACGCAATAACAGACGTGGTGGAAAAACACTGAAATATGATTTCACATTCAGACAAAGCCTCGAAAAGGAACAAAAACAACACAGATATGCGACACAGACAGACACTGGATGGAAACAGTGTGATGTAAGAGTTCAGTTTATAATGAATTTCTATCTTTTCTTTCTTTGATTTGAACAATCAATGCTTTGTTGTTGCACTGAAGCCTTTATGAACATATTCAAACGCATTGATGTTTCATGATGCCTGTTTTTTTTCTTTATCCAGCCATCAGCCAGGCACTAATGGACAATAACTACAAAGCTGTAGATATTCATCTGCTCTGCCTGTACAACGTTCCCACATGATTAAACAGTAGCCAACGACAGATGTGCGTGTCCTGCTTGACTGCTCATCATCCGTGGGCACAGAAGCATTGCAGGACTGAAGCAGAAGTGTGTGCTAACACCGACCGGATGCACATATGGATTACAGAGGGACTGTTTTTTCAGATGTAGAATTTTAACTATCACTACTGAAGTTCCACTTTACTCAACTGTAACAAGTCTTTTTCTGACCTTTATGTCCTTTTGTACAAACACAGAGGAAGTGAAAAGGAAAAGAGAAATATCAGTCGGCTATATGAACCCATCCCTAATGGAAATGTGGGTGTAATCAGACATTATACAATACAACAGTATGTTAATGTTATGTAGCCTTTTCATTGTTTCATTCAAATTAAAATATGAACCCTTTATTGGGCAAGTGACTATTTTTGGTAATTTACAAGATGGTGACAGCAATAGTTCCAATGAGGACAGTGAGTCAACATTCTCAGGTCCAATGTGGTCTACAGGGTCTGTAAGGCCCACCTGTGTATGAACAGTGAGTGGACCTGCTTTGTTAGGTACCATGAAGTAATGGTACTAATGTAATGATGAAGTAATGGTACTAATGAATGATGACGGAATGGTACTAATGTAATGGTGAAGTAATGGTACTAATGTAATGAATAATGTTCAAAGTGATCATATCTAGATCAGCACTGATGTTGGTCTAATGTTCTAAAAGTGATGTTCTAATGTTCTAAAATGCATGTTTCTTTCACCTTAGATGTATTTTTCTTGTGTTTTTATATATATTTCTTGGATTTTTTTATTTATTTATTTTTTTGCCACTTACGGTATGAGTAAGAAACCAAATATGATAACTACATTTACCTTTATTTTCTACATAATACACCAAAGTGTTAAAGTCTTGTTACATCCTTCAATACCACACTATGGTTGAAATGTTGAATTTCAGAGTATTTCTACGAGTGTTAAGAGGTTCTTCTTTTGCAGACCTGTCTTATTGTCTTGTTCTGACCTTACTGTGCTGTGTTTTGCTATAGCTGTAGATTGTTTTCTGTCACATGATGATTTTGAGGTCTGATTAACAAGATAGTGTCCTGTAATGGAATTTTAGTGTTTTTCATAGTCTGTATTTGCATATATTCTTAGTCTTAGTTTAGAAGTAGTTGAACTTTGTTCCAGTCCAGTAGAAGGATCACGGTGGTACGACAAAGAACCAGTTGGTACTTGTTTGTATTCATATCTGAACTACTCAAGGACCTTTTGATTACAGCCCGGGAATAGACGCCTGGAGTCGTTAGTGCAGACGTGGCTTCAGGAAGAGACGACTCTGAGGACTGTTCGACAGTTCAGCTTGACATTAGTCACATGTGATCTTAGAATAGCCTTATAAAAGAGAGGATGAGTGACGTGTAACTTTTGTCCTGTCCCTCAGACTGGATGTTGCCTCTGTGGGACTAGTACCTGTGGATCCACAAATTAAACCTTTGAGAAAGACACTGATCGTGTCCTGATCTTTTTCCATTCAGATATGGAGGAGTAGAATTTTTCCACGACAGTCCTCATCCCGAAAAAAACAAAACAACGCATATTTCACACATGTCAATTCTCCAAAGATCAGAAAAGTCAGTATTTTAAAAATAAACTGACACTTAACAAAAATTTACTCAAACTACTCTCATTGCAACCAATAAATGTCATTGCTGTTGTGTTGTTACATTTAGAAGCATGTTTTCTGTACTTGGTTATTCCCATCTGTACTAATGATGAAGATGTGAGTCTCATTCGTACAATTTATGTCACCTTTAATGAATATCTTCTCATAATTAGCATCCTGTTCTTTTATGGGTGATTTAAAAAAAACAAAAAAGATATATTCAGGTATATGCTAATGTTCTGTATTAGGAGGTTTTACTTTTGCAGAATTGTCTTGTGTTTGGTATTTAACCCATAAGGACCCAGTGTGACTTCTGTGCCAGTTTCTAAATGATTTTTTTCCCTCTGTATTTAACCTTTCTTAAGTGATTTATCACCATTTATTATAATATTATCCTCTGAATTTTGCATTTTTTTCAGTGGAAATATTCTATTTTCCTATATTTAATTGACTGATCATGTAGATGTTCATAAAACCTCACAGTAAATTCAACGGTTATTCCATCAAAACAGGGAAAAAAAAGGAAGAAACAGTGACTTTTTCAGTCAAATCTATCATTAACTGAACTTAAACCCAGTGTGTACATCCACTGTCATTATTTGAACTCCATGGGTTTTACTGGTGAATCAATGTTGTAGAAGATGAAAATGTTTCCATATTCACTACAGAGCCTCGGAATGTCCAAATGGATTATATCTGATGAGTAAGAAAAGATGACAAATTGTATTTTACACCAATTATTGACATATATTGATAGAATTAGTGAATCAACAGTTTATATCAGTAGATGCTTTTGGTTAACGATGTTTTTTTTGGTCTTTATGGGTTAAAATCCATGCAACACAAGAAAATGTTGTGTGTTTTTTATGCATCCTTGCGTGGTTGTTAGAAGCACCGTGCGCATGAATGCACCTCGCTGATAGTAAAACGGGAGCTCACCTAAAATGCCGATGAGGCGGAGATGTTAGTGACATGTGACTGTACAATGTGAATACAATGCAGTTCAGTGATCCATATCCATGAGCACATTCTGGATGTAAGGAGCGTATCTAAGAAGAACAGGCTCATATACTTTCAAGCGTGAAATACCTCGGCGTTGCTATTCAGACGGAGCTTACAGTATGCTTTATTTCCGCCAGACATGCTCCCAGACAGTCGCTGTAATTCAGTACTATTACTCACACTTCTGAAGGCCTCCCAGTCTCCCAGCTCTGCCGCAGCCTTTGGGATGTGCCTACAGGTTGAGGTACAAATAGCGCAAGCTGCTTTCAACTACAGCTCCTCGAAGATTTATACACTTCTTTATCAATGCACTGATCGCGAAAAGCACTGAAACACATGGCGTCATAGTAGTCTAATGGCTGTCGAGAAGCATGACCTTTTATTTCATGTCACTATAATGACATAATCAGTCATGCAAGACTAGGTGTGTATAGAGACACATCTGAGGATATATATATAGTTTATGTGTTTTATCTTCTATGGACACACCAAAAAACCAATATGACATCATTTATTGAGATTATTTGTCCCATTTATTTCTCTTGTAAAGGTCACGTCAAAATGCACACCTTCCTTCTGCAGCTCTCCCCCCACTTCACAAATCAAGACAAAAGAAAAAGAAAAAATATACATGAACTGAGACTGCTGCGACTATAGTAACGGTTGTGTTGAGCCATGAAGCAGTACAATATTTTCACATGTAACTGAATCTGACCAGTGATTGGTAATTACACATGTCAATCACATGTCTACCCCACCCACCACCACCACCTCCTCTCTAAAAAAAACACCTAGAAGTGATCAACATGTCTCTACTACTTAAAAAACGTATATGTTGAATGGTAAATATGGACTTATTAACCAATGATGCAGAAAAAAACTATCATGTCCTTCAATCTTATTACAGTTTTTATAATAGTAGTAAAATAATAATAAAATAGAAAATAATGTTGAAGGTTTGATAAACAACTTACTGTCCTCATCGTGAAAAAAATATACTTCACACCTTTTTTCCACATGTCTCAACTCTTCAAAGATAAGCAAAGTCAATTTTATAAAAAGGGCAGGAAAATATAACACAAACTTACTGTGTGAACTGTCACCTCTTTGTATATTATTACATTGCTAGAATAAACAAATCTCATTGCAGCCAATAAATGTCATTGCTGTTGTGTTGTTACATTTGGAAGCATGTTTTCTATACTTGGTTTGTACTAATGATGAAGTGAGGGAGTCTCATCCATACACTTTATTTCATCCTTTATAGTTGCATGCTGTCCTTTCTGAGTGTATGTTAAAAAAATCAAATTCCAGTCAATCAACATAACATGGTATTTGTGCATTCATGAATTTGCGATATGAGCTTCTGAAGGGGCACTGAAGAGAGTGAGTTCTCAGGAAGTGCCAACTGCATTTACAATATATGAAGTCATCATTAATTCAATTTAGTGTATACAGTGTAATTTTCTCCTGTGTACAGATACATACTGTAAGAGGCCACTGCTCATTAGAGTAATGTCTATGAACCGATCGCTGTGTTATCACATGTAAACACAGCCACTGAAATGAGTTTTGCCTCTCCTTGATGAGGCTGTCTGACAATATTTACCAAACTAGAAGCTGAAAAATGAGTTCTTGGTGTTGTCCAGCAGATCGATATAGCAGCTGTGTGTGGGAGGAAGCTCCCCGTGCTCTTTCACTCCTCCTTCACTCACCGTACACACCATACTCGTCAAAAATAACATTTTCTTCGGCTTTTGAATAAGGTACACAGTACTGATTGCTCATACTGCCTTGCATTTGATTTCTCTCCCATTTTTTTTAATATTTGAAAGATGGAAATCGTTGAAACCAATGCCAAAGTTTCCTATTTTGTGTAGTTTTTATAACATTACTACCAGTTGTGTTTCAAAACAGTAGACCGTATTCTAGCTACAGGGTGTGTTACATAATGTCTACATAATGTCTAATGTCTTAAAATAATTAAAGAGCTCTATCAAAACATAACAGGGCTGTTAAATGAGACCATTAAATGAGCTAATTAATGCATTATTGAGCGTGTCAGACTAAGTGGGAGCACACACTCAACTCATTTCAGATTCAACATCAATAAAGGCCCTAAGTATCAAGTTACTTTTTCAGTTGAATGTATTTTAGTTTTATTTAACCTTTATTTAAAAGGCAAGATATTCAGAATTCATTTACAGCTGTGGCCTGGCAAAAGGCAGAATATGTCAAATATGAGAGACGACTTTTTTCAGCTTTCAGTTTTTAATATCTCCAGTTTTCAAGCGTCTAAGCACATTAAAACAGATTCATGCAGAGGGATGCTCTCATGCCATTCTTCCTGATCATACACACAATATGAAAACATTAGCCTACTACACCATTACACCATTTTTACACCCTTACATGGCCTCCAATATTAGTGAGAAAGGTATCTAATGCAGCTACTACTACTATGCATTACATTATTATTTATTAGTAAGTCTTCATAATGATGTAACTTTGACCATTATTTCATTGTAGGCTGAAGTAAGTCCACTGTAAAGTCATGCAACTATGTTATCACTATCCTCTGGTCTGCAATTGTGCAAAACACCCAGTTTAACTTTGTATGTAGTTGATGGAAAGTCTCACAAATAACTAAACACATAGAGGTGTCAAGTAACTATAAGTACAAATACTTAAATACAGATTTTGGTTATCTATACTTTACTGGAGTAATTATTTTTCTGCTGATTTTTTTTCTTCTACTCCTTACATTTTCACTCAATCATCTGTACTTTCTACTCTGTACATTTTAAAAAAATAACCTCATTACTCCTATTTCATTTTGGCTTGTTTTCATTACAGTTTATCATGGTTCAAATTAAATAAACTATCCAGATAAGTCATGCCATCCGGACAGAGTGAATTTGATTGTGGTTGGATGAGAAGTATAAACATGTACCATTCTGACACCTTATTGGTGTGTGTGTGTGTGTGTGTGTGTGTGTGTGTGTGTGTGTGTGTGTGTGTGTGTGTGTGTGTGTTACGTGACCCATCCCACCTTCACATGACATGAATCACATCACACTCCAGTGAGGACAAAGCAGACGTATGTATCCTAGTCTGAACATGTCTGTGACACAGACTTAACAGAACTCCAGTGAAATGTCCCACCCCCTCTACTGTACACAGACACCCATAGGACGGTCACTGTTACTAACCCTGCCATGGGTACTAATATTTTATTGTCCAGTTTTGTTATGGTACATCTGTTGCCCTCACAGACTCCTGCAGCTAAGCTTGGATCTACATTTACATTTCAATAAATATTATTGATAACATGCCTCTGAAGTTTGACTGTTTACACTATTCCAATACTTATATTAAACATCATCATATGTTCTGCTCCATAAACACATGTTGATGCTCAGTAGTGCACATATATGGTTCATTAATACATTTGTGTTGGACTAAAGTGTGTTCATTTTCAACATTAACATTTTAATATAACATTATAGTCATTATGGCCTTTAGAAAAATGTTTCTTGGGAGATGGGCTAGTGCACTATAGACCCATAAGCTTTTATCATAATGGTACTTTTTACCTTACATTTACTTTTATACTTTAAGTAGCTTTGAAACCAGTACTTTTATACTTTTACTGGAGTAAAAACCTTGAGTTGAACAGAAGTCTGTTCAAACCCTAGTATCTTTACTTCTACATGAGTAATAAATATGAATACTTTCTGCTTACACTAACCTGTGACTATTGTGCATTAGAGAAAATACTGAAACCAAATAAGATGGCTCAGGGGACGGCAGAGTATCTTGGCTAAAACCTAAAGTAAAAGTATAGTGGTTCACATGCTCTTGAGGCTGAAGGAAATCAATTTGGAGCAACTGCAGTCATCAATACGTGCAGCCGGTGAGTGCTTCACTGGTGAGCAGGTCCCACTTGTACAAACTAAACTAAACTGAACTAAACCAAGGTGAACTGTTGCTTCACTGTCTTGCCTCCAGCAGACAGTCTGGGGCAAGGCCGGGAGCAATTTTAGGATTTGTCCCAGTTTCTTTGAGGAATCTCCTCTGCCTGCCCCTTGTATTCAGGCTGCAGAGACAAACACATCTGGGTTCAGGACAGACGAATGGACTGAGGCTGTGACACATAAAGCAGGGCTGAGGAAATTGACCTGACAGAGATATTTGGTTGTTTGAGGTCAGCGAAGAGAATGTGCTGCGACAAGAAAAGAACTCAACAAACTTTTGCTCTTGGCCCTGTTTCAAAGTTTTCAACACACAGCATTTTTTTCTTTCAGAGTTTTTCTTGAAATATAAATGAAACAAGAATAATTTTAGGGTCACCTGAAAGCAACAGAAAAAGCTGTTCATGCTTTGTTTTTCTGGACTAGACTGTGGATTCCTTGGCTAAATGTACAGTGTTCCTCATCGTCAGCTGTTAAACACTAACAGAGGATCACAGTGTTACATTTCTTCATTTCCTCTCAACAGCAGTTAGGATTAGTTTATGAGAACAGCTGCTTGTCTACAACTGTTTCCATTAAAATCACTCGGTCTCTTCATTGGTTCTTGGCAGAGGGAGGTGCTAATCAGGCTGTTCATGAGACATTTTTCATGTTGTCATTGTGAATGGCATGAGGGAGTCACTTTGGGATAAGCTACCATAAGCCAATTAGCTCCTAGAGGATATAGTACGTCAAAGATTAGCCAGCTTACCCGACAGTTCTACTCGAAGTTCAGAGAGCAATCAGCATTTACCTTCAGAATGCATGTGTAAGACATTCACTGCTGCACCAAGAAACTGAGAATTATGGGAAGTTGCATCCAGTCATTGCTCTATATTCGCAGCACTATCCATAGCCCTGAGCAATGGAAACACACTTTGAAAGTAGTGCAGTTAATACCTTATTTTTAGAACTGACAAAGCCAAATGTGCCTGGATTAGAGAGAAAATTCCACATGAAAACTAACACATTAATTAACAGCGAATAGACTAAGATCTACAAGACGTGAAACAATAGAATTGGGGCAATATGGCCAAAACTTTTTAATCTATGTGCAAAACAATAATGGTTTTGTGGTTACATATATTGATAACAAAATTTGAATTCTTGAATACTTCAATACTTAAACTTCAATACTCTTTCTTTACAAAAACTTTATTCTAGATTTGGTTGAAAAAAAATGTACAGTTAATATATTACAGGATTTATTACAGGATAGAATTTTTGTTGAAAATCTCCAGGGGAATAATCTTGATTTTGTGCTTCAGATATTTTTCATGACTTTCAGAAAACAAACCTTATTCAAAGTAATAATGTGACATGTTACCCAGTCCAGTGAAATAGTTGTTTGTCTAAGTCAGGCTCTGGATGGATGGATATTGCTCAGCCCTATGTGTTCAATAACACGATAACTTGGGATAAACAAACTGGAGCCTCTTATGATTGGTCAAATGAAGATGAATATACACTACCTGTCCAAAAAACTCACACATACAATATTTGACTGCACCTTCCTCAGTTTTGAGTCCACTATAACATTTAACATTTAACTATAACTTTTTTTTTTAACCACATAATACTTACACAATAAGATTCATAATATTTTTTTCCATCCATAGTTTCATTCATTTTTTGATTATTGATGATGCAGAATCGAACCGCTGCATCCAGTCTTCATC
>JAPSES010000105.1:13387443-13401934 GCA_029822895.1 Maxillicosta whitleyi | reverse complement strand
CTGCAGTACTGACCCATGGAAGGATCAGAACTATTGGTGCAGTTAAATCCACTGAATGTCTCCTGGAACCAAAACCAGTCATATATTGCATGTGTGACTTTTTTTTTTTTGGCCGGGCAATGTATAATTTATGTCAGCACCAATGACTTGTTCAATCTTTTTTCCTGTAATACTTGTAAATATTATAAGTTGTTCTCTAAACAAACTAAACTTCAGTTTAACTTCCAGAATTTTTATTTTTGCATGTTTCTTTCAGACTCTATCTGCTTTAAAATGGATGATAGGATCTGACTGTTTTGTCAATACCAGCACAAGAAATCATCCGAGTGATGAATCCCTCACTGTTTTAAGTGGACAACAGTGACAGAAAAATCTAATCTAATCATCTGTTGATGGCTCTGTGCGGCGGACAATCCGTCTGGGTGTCTGTGTGTGCAGTGAGTAGTCACATACAGTAAGATCTACTCGCTCATCAAAACCTCCACAGGCCAAACTGTGCAGCAGCCGAGGCAGAAGAGTACAGGGACTGATTCACAGAGGAGCAGTGCAACACACAGAGCCTACAGCTGAGGCTAAAAACAAACAGCCACAACTCCAGTCACTGTCTACCAGGATGTCAGATTATTCTGGTGTTAAATAATAAATTCAAGGTAAGACGTTAAATAATGTGGGTGTAATATGAAATGTTGACTGTCTTCGTGCCATCCAGACTCCATTATTAGTTCATGTTATGATTCCTGCTGTCAAGTAATATGATGTTTGTGCTGATATTTTATTTTTGTATTCCTGCTAACAACAAGACACATGGCAACAGTAGGAAAAAACTAAATGTACAACTTATAACAAATAATATATAAAAATGCAAAAACACTCTGAAGTCCTGTATGTTTTAAAGGGGTCATATTTATGTAAACTCACTTTTATTAGTAGCCTATTTGGTTTATTTATTTGTGTATTTGGACCCTAATAGTTAATAAAGTTTGAATTTGAACCCTCCAGGTGCTGGAAAGCTATTTATTTTGGCAAAAATCAAGTGGATTTCTACAATCCCCAACAATTCCTGCTTAATTTGCTACATCTATAACTAGTTACATCACAACATTTACACATATAAGGTCAAAACGTCTGATGAATGTTCCTCTGAGTATGACATAATTGTTTGTCAGCAGCAGTGGTTGTAGTAAAAACTGAAAATATGTACAAACATCGAGCTGATTACCTAAAATGTTCGGGACAGAGCAGCACAGTCAACAACCTGGAGGGGGTGGGGCATGAAGTGGCTCATTTGCATTTAAAGGGCCGGTGTCATTAGTCAGAAATAGGGTTGAAGATGAACCTGTGGAGTTGAATTAATGAAGAATTCAGACCCAAGCAGAGCATTTACAGTTTATGTAGACCACAGGGACATGTTTTAAAATGCATAGTTCCATCTTGAAAAAAAAAAAAATGTAAATATCGCTCCTTTAATTTTTAATGTCTTTGTGTAATTTATAGTCAAGCCATGCACTGATAGCATTAAGAAATATTGACTGTAGCAACCTTAGCAACAACTATTTAACTATGACTGCCAAAAAGCCTCCCTACTTCTTAGGCTGTGACAGAGAAATCATATTGTTTGATTTAGAGCACACGCGGGAAACTAATTTACTTTGCATGTAATATATCGCTCTATTCCAGCTTGACTGCCTCACTGCTCACATTAGCACAAATGGCCTGGAGACTTATTGGCTATTATCGCCTCATATCCTGTTTCCAACTTTCCAAAACAAACAGTCTTGTCATTGAGAAAGGAAGAGAAGAAATATATGGTGGAAAACATCTTAACAAGAAGCAAAAGGATTTACATGAAATGGTCAGAGTCAGATATTCTACAGTAATGTTGATAAAAAAAAAAAAAGTACCAGATGCAAATGACATGACAGACATAACAGCAGTATTTGATGTTAAAATGGCTTTTTTTTGTGGTTGTAATTAAAATACACACATTTCCACAGCTCAACACCCCCAGGGCTGCCCACTCGGCACTTGGCTCTAGCTGAGAACTCAACAAGGCTTCATAAACACCGTACACACAGAGAATACCAAGCGTGAGAGCCAGGCTGTTTTTCAATCTGGCCCGAAAACCAGGTTTAACCAGGATATATGAAATCCATTTGGGCTGTCAGTCGATCAGTCTGCGGTTTGTCACAAGAGCTGATGCATGGAGCTCAGTCAGCCAAACATACTACACACAAAAAAAACAAAAAACAAAAAAAAAAAAAACTGAATATGCAGATTTATGAACAGTCGTCACTAATCTGGATATATTTAACAGATAGTGGAACAGAGAATTATTATTTTCTGTTTTTTAAATTTGTACCCTACTTATTACAACCTAAAACCTTTGTGTGCACAGGCTTAGTTAGTCACCCACTGATCCTTTCCCAGACAGCCTTATGGTATATCCAATTAACAAGCTTAAGGGGCTCTGATATATTTAGTTTTTAAAGCCTGATGCGTTGATTGTGGGAGGTTTAAGATAATGATTCAGAGATGAAGCAAGATAGCAATAAAAATGGATGTGATTACGAATAGACTGCCACTGGAGACATAAATGGAGTCTATGACAGAATGTGAACTCAAAAAGACAAGTTGCCCTGTATTTAAAGGCATCACCTAATTACATGCATCATTTAAACAGCATTAATTACTTGCGAATGCTGATTAGACAACTAAAACATACAGCACTCGCTCTAGAATGTTTCCCTCTGTTGTGCCACCTCATGATGCTCACCCAACCAGACATCACAGGTACAGACAGAAACACAGCCGGCCTCCCACTGGTGTTGTGTCAGCCCAGCCTCTGGATGCTGCAGGTGTCAGTCAGACCCACAGCTGCGCTATAAATCTCAGTGGAGCCAACTAGCACCAATGAAATATTGCTGACAAGGTCTGTTATAATCATGGCGTTTCAGGCAACAGCGTTCTGCTGACTAATGGAGTGGGAAGTTGAGGTTGGTGGGTGTGGTGCAGTAAGCATCTAAATCAGGCGAGGTGTATTGTGTGATAAACTGCAAAAGACAAGACGCACACATAGATCACACATGGTTGCTTGGGGCTGTCTCCTTCTTCATGTGTTCTTCATGTGACCTAAATTGCCCATGCATGTTAAGTATGTACAGACTTCAGTATTATCCATTGATTCAAGTAACCGTGAACAAATTTCTTAATGTCGATTACATAAAATGTGATTATAAAACCCCTGAGGCCTGAGCTGGTGGATGGTCTATTTGCCTAGTTTACAAGAAGAATTGAAGAGTGAATCTTCAGCGCTCTGGATTCTAAAGGTGAACCCAGCTGTCCTGTATTTCTCATGGTCTATTTTCATTCCGTCTTTTGCAAAAACTGGACAAACTGGAAAGGACTTATAAGTTCCCCCCTAAACATACTTTTGGAGGAAAACAAGTGTCTTAAATATTTAATTCAATTAAAATCAAAAAAAAAAAATTGACTATTAAAAAAAAGGACAAAAACCCACTTCAAATTAAACTTTATAAGAAAATATGTTAAGCATGTTTGGGGAAAAAAGAGTATATATTAGCTTTAGTTTACAAAGAAAGGATAGGAAAATATGTCCCTTTCAAAAAACACAGTTACTTTAGTTACAAATATTTTTTTTCCATATGGTGAGTACTTCTGAATAAAGCTTTTCATTCTGTTTTGTAAAACCTGCCACACTATTATTACAAAACAGGCCATTAATCATAGAGCTATAGTGTGTAATGTGCTTTTCTGGTGACATTTAAAACAATGCACTTCACTGCTGCGAGCAAAAATGATATTCACTGTGATAAAATAAGAAGCAAAGCTGCTTACAACCTACAAAGTTACATAAGCAGAGAAAGGTGAGGAGTAAAAGCACTTGTCTGTAAACAGTGCACATTTGAAGACATGAACGGCCAGAGGCAAAAAAAATAATCCCACCAATTAAAATCAAGCACGGAAACAGAAACAGTTGGTAATTACATATATGTGGTAAATGTCCCTGTTTAGAGCTAAAGCCATTGCATTTCAGCACTGGTGTAGCCTGTTTTAAGAGCCAAAAATGAGACTTCAAACCCCAGTGTGTCTGAGGTTTACTCCCTAAAATCCAAGTTGTAAACTACCAGCATGATACGAGGCAACATAACGAACAGTAAAAACCGAAACGACAGCAAGAGTTGTGGTAAAATAAGCAGCTTATATTATTATAAACATAGCAGAGAAAACAAACTGGTTGATTTCTTGTGTTTTAATTGACTGTTGAAGTCCGGGAGCTGTCCTTTCAGCACCACCGACACAAACACTGACTAACGCCGCTTCAACATTTCACTGTCTCTTTTACTCAGAGGGAGGAAAAAAGAAACCGCTTCAAAGAAATAAAAGACACTTTCACTGCCTTCACACAAAGCAAACACCGTTTACCATAAAGCCTTGTCACTTTAAATTGTACAGAATTAACCAGTGACATGTATTATTTACCAGTTGAAGTTAATTACAAGAAAAGCAGAGACGTTATTGGCCTACTTACCATCAATCGCCATGATGTTCTGTTTTGGCTTCAACCAAAGCGGGCGGTAAAGAAGGGGGAGCGGCCCACTGCACGAGACAGGGGAGGGTGAGGGGGGGGCACATCATGGTACAGTCCATTAGACACAAGGGAGGAGGATCTTCAATGTACTATAGAAGATATTTAGTAGATTTTAACTATTTTTCGTTTGCTTAAACAGCTAAATGGGTTCACATATAAGAATAATTTTTTTTTATAATAGACAGACAAATACAATATAATACATTTACTTTAACTAAAAGTGGAATTAAGATGGCATACTGTAGGGTTTTGGATGCTAATGCAATGAAATAGACTATATAATCAGCAATGACATCTAGCATTCTAAAGTTTATTATTGTGTCTGATTCAGTTTTTTAAAAAGATATATAAATATTTGATTCTTGTGAGGTAAAATATTTAATAATGACTATGGGGGCTGTTTATGGATAATGTTATATTGATAAATATAATGTATATTATATATATAATATATATATAATGTATAATATACTGTATTAAGTATTAGTTGCGGGTTTAATGCTAAATTAAGAACAAATTATTGTTTGATTCAAGAATTAAGTTATTGATAAAGTTGTAAACATACTTTTGAGGGGTAGAATTAAATAAGTTTATATTTTTCCCACTTTTTAACCATGCAAATTCAGACTTGTTCATATTTGAAGATGGATTATGTTCATTTAAATGTCATTTTGTTTTAGTTTTATTTTGTTTCTTTGCGTTTAAAAATAAATAAAGAAATTAAATTAAATTTAACAGGGTGTTCCTTAAAATGCCTTAAGCCTTACAGACCAATTCATCATTTCTCTTATTTGATTACTGCAAAAATTATTTTTTTTTAAGATATACTTTTGCCTTTAAAGTTGTAATAATTAGGTTTTCAGACACATTCCTCTTTTTATTTCTGTTTCTACAAATCATTAATCACCTTTGACCAGTACAGTGATTATATTCTGAGTCCCAGTTACACTGTGTCTATCAAGAGTAAATTGTGCAAGGAGGAAAAATAATTAATTTCAACTTTATGGGTGACAGCGTGACTTATTTTTTAAATATGACATTTTTAATTTCATATAAAAAATATTAATGCAACAAAATAACTGCTGTGACTCTAATAACCAGAAATGTAAGTGTTTTTCATTAATAACAACAGTAAGATTATGTATTTGAAGGGTTACATTCTGCAAATCATTGTGCAATTGGTTGTTTTCAACAGAGCTGAAGTGGTTTAATACTTTTATGCAGAAAAAATATCAGTGTATGATGATTTTGTAACATTTTCCCCAGAGAATAATGAATTAGAGGGATCCACAAGGGATAATTTTGGTTTTCCTAAATAAAGTCCTTAATTTTCCTTAAACCTGCCCATAAACCCTTAAATCCAGCTCTCAAATGTCTTAAAAACTCCCACACACAAGCAATGGTGGTGCTTTGGAAATTTTTATGAATAATTTGTCAAATTTGTGCTTTTATCATTTTAGCATAACAGTGATTAGAATGAGAGGAACCACCAGTGATCATTTATGGACGGACGGGTTCAGGTGATGTGTTGTTATATGTTCAGATTTCATTTTTTAGCTGGTTGAATGTCAGTAGAACAAACAATTGTTATGGAGAAATGTAAATAAAACATGGTTAAGACTGTTTCAAAAGGCCTATTGTACTGTTTTTATTTATGTAAGTCTTATATTTGATGAAAAATGCTTTGAAAAATGTCTCACAAAGTCTTAAATTTGGCTTTGTTAAACCTGTAGTTATACTGTATTTAAAGGTAAAGCTAACACAAAAAAAAATCCAACCTTTTGCAAGCTATGCATTAAAAGACTTTGGGTATGAGTTCCTCTTCGTCATTGTCACTTTAAAGTACTGTGTATTTTCTTACATTAGGACAGATATTTTGTCTGTGTTCTTTCTTTCTAGAACTTTCAGGAAATGTCCAACTTTCATCTGCTGTGTTCTTTCTCAGTCCTCCAGATGACTAAGTGTTTCTGCTCCAACCTACCTCTCCATCTCACCCACTACCTCACAGCTGTTAATCAGCCTCTGATTGCTGTCGGCTGGTAGCCTATGGTAACCAGTATGTCTCTGCACAGCCATCAGTCCTACGAAGAGTAACTTATCACTGAAGTGCGGAAAACTTTTGTTCGGGGATGAATAGTCAGGTCAGTGTTTACATTCCAGTTGTCTGCGGGCACATGTTCACACAAGGATTTGGAAACTTCTCTAATAATAAAGAAGCTGAATTACTACTCAGCTGCTGTGATCATCACTGTCTGTGAATGCCACAATACCTGATGGTTTGTTTTATGTGATGGAAATCTTAAATGTCAAACATTAAATGCAGCGCAGGAATTAAAAATTCATACAGCTTGCAGCAGCAGGGATGCACACTAATGAGAATATTGAGTAATTACTGTGTTCCAAAGCAGCTGTGCTTGTGCCAAACATATTCATGGGCTACAGTTAAAAACCTTGCAAATATCAATTGCTCATCTGTGCGCTACACTAATGTTACATACACTTAAAAAAAAAAAAGCAAGCAAGGAGAACCACTGTGAAACCTGCATGAACCTTTCAGTTAGTCATACGTTACAAATATGTGTCTATTTGTGTGTATATATATTGGCACTGGTGAAACTACCTGTATCAGATATGGAACTGATACTGTCCAGTGATATCAATAGTAATGGTTCAGCATATTTCAGTAATTTTACATTCATAATATTACTTCATTCTAGCATTGAAATCAGTAATGATCAGTAATCAGTAATCAGTAAGTTCAGTCAGGTATTAAGACCCAAACACTCATGACCAAAACTGTCTATTGGTCTGAAATGTTTAACAAATTCTGATCAACTAATCCTATCAATACAAGTAAATAATTGATGTAAAATGCAGTTGTTCGTCTTTTCATGGTCATCACATATGACCCATTTGGATGTTCAAGGCTGCATAATGAACATAGAAACACCATCATCTTCTACAACACTGATTCACCAGTAAAACCCATGGAGTTGGATCAATGACAGTGAATGTAAACACAGGGTTTATGTTCAGTTAATGATATATTTTACTGAAAAACTCACCTTTTATTCAGTTTTCTCTGTTTCTGATATAATAACCCCCAACTTTAATCTGAACTTTTATGAACATCTACATGATCAGTGAATTAAATATAGGAAAATACCAGAGGTCCATTGAAAAAAAGGCAAAATATAGAGGATGATATCATAATAAATGGTGATAAATCACTTAAGAAAAGTTAAATATAGAGAAAATAATAATTTGGTACTGCCACAAAAGTAACACTGGGTCTTTATGGGTTAAGTCCTAAACATGTGAAACCTTCAGGGGTAAGTGCAAACTGTGAATGAACCGGTGAGTCATTTCTGTAATTATTATTCAATAATAATAGATCACGTTTTCTGGTGTTTATTCTGTAGTCAGACAACTCTTTAAAATTCTTTAAAAAAGAATAAAAGGCTTTCAGTTCCTCACAGGGACTTATCTATAAGTGTGTTAAAAATAAAACAATATCAGCTGAAAAAATATTTCATTTCACAGAACAAACTGTTCTGTGAAATGTGAGATGTCAGGTAACTGATGGAGAGCTTTAGTTAAAGATATAATGGGAAATAAAAATAAGAGAATATGTACAGGGTTCCCTTGGTATGTGGATCTACAGAGGATGAAACTGTTAATCTGTACATCTGTAAGGTCATTTAATCCATTAAATCCAATAGTATGTCCACCTGATCCTATCTGAGCATCTAAGGACATCAGTCTACGGTCACTGGTATTCTGGATTGCATATAATGTATTTAATAACCTACAAGTATTGTAGTATACTTGCCTACAGTTTTACATTTATGTATTTATTTGTCACATTTAATTAGAACGCAGTGTTTCAAGTAAAACCTGATGTTCATACATAAAAGAATGATCCCAGACTGTTTCATATGGACGGACGGACGGACGGACAGATAGACAGATAGATAGATAGATAGATAGATAGATAGATAGATAGATAGATAGATAGATAGATAGATAGATAGATAGATAGATATCTTTCATGGATTCTTTGGTGATAAGTCTAGTACATTGTGATTTTTTTCTACTCTGTTCTAAATCTGTCTCTGTGCTTCTGCAGTAAATCTGTTTCCCCATGAGGTTCATTAAACCCTCATTCATTTCGATCTAGTCAAAATGCAATTATGGTGCTATTACATTTATTATAGGACAGTTAGTGAGCCACTAAACTGAATATCTAAAATGTGGATGTGCAGTAGATTGTACAGAGCTTTTAAATGCATTATTACAGCTTTTGAAAACATGCAGCTGTTGCATTGTGTAGATGTTATTAAGGAAACAACAGAGTTATGAAACGCATCAAGTTTCTTTTTCAGTTCAATTTATACTCTCTGTGCCGTCATCAAGTTGCCATGGATACATACAGCAGCTGCTCAGCTCTACCTTGTGATTCTCTGTCAAAAACACAGGCAAATGTTACCCAACTGAGGTAGCACACTATCTGTGTATCCGTACTCTATTGTTTGTCTAAATTTAGAAACCCAATTTTCAGTCCAGCAGGGCTGTGTGGCCAAGAATTTGACATGAACTAGAAGTAGGATGTTTTACACTCTGTGATACAGTGAAACAATGTATGTACAAGATGCTGATTTTAAGTATCATACATGAACAGAGCTCTCATTAGAAGGAGAGAAGCTTCAGAAGGCCAAGGGAAGGAAATCACTCTGTTTTGACAGTACATCCTTCACAGCCTCGTAAATGCAGCATATATGTGCACTGACATGCTGCAGACGCAAAACAACTTGTTTAGTGCAGTAAACAAATGTAAATGCAGAAGTAAACAATGCATGACCCAACGAATTACAACTTTTCAGCTATATATGGATGATCAAGAGGAGCCACAAAATGTATGTATGTTACATTACCCTCAAAATTGAACTTAAACAGGATCAATGTCCTTGAAGGATAATCCTACCAAGATTGTTAGATAAATCTCCCTGCCTTGTCTTATGTCTGTTTTGTCTCATGTCTGTTTTGTCCCACTGTCTTTTGTCTGTTTTGTCCCACTGTCTTGTCTCGTCCTGTCCCTGTACACTTTTGTCTATATAAACCCTCCCTCTATATACAAGCAATAAATCAATGAACATGTGAATACTTTTAACACAAGCTATACATTAAAAATAAAGTTGTCCTCCAAACAGGGGGAGTGGGAGGTGGTGGGTTAAAAAAAAAAAAAAGAAGAAACACAGGTTTATTTCACCAAATATTGATATCTGAACTTTTAGATGAACACAAACTTGTTTTATTTGCGTTATTTGAGGTCTGAAAACACTGCATCTTTTTGTTATTTTGACCGTGTGTCGTGTTCTGCAAAAACATGTTCTAAATAACAATACTTTTATTTGGAATTTGGGAGAAATGTTGTCAGTAGTTTAGAGAATAAAACAAATATGTTCATTTTACTCAAACACATACCTATAAATGGTCACATCAGAGAAAGTGATCATTTTGCAGAGGTCTCTTATTTTATAGGTTTAAATAAAATGCTAAATTATTATACACATCAGTGAAATATCCTGTAGACCATGACTGAATGCATGCAACAGTTTGGTGGAACTGCATTAATACAGGCCAGTAGAAGGTATTTACACATCTTGGAGTGTTTCTAGTTCCCAAAATGTCAAGAAAGAACCAAACCATCAAATTAGAATAAAACAATTTGGCTTCTTATAATAAAATAATTGTGATTTATTCTTGACAGATGAAGTGTAACTGGGACTCCGTGTGTAATCATTGCACCGAGTCGAAGGTGATACTGATGTGTAGAAACGACAATTAACAGACTAATGTGACTGAAAACTAGTTATTCCAACTTTATGAGCAACTGTGTACATTAATGATCAGTGTGTTTTTGTTACTCTAAAAATGACTGTTTTTTTCCGTCTACATCTGAAAGAAGAGGAACATCCTGTAACATTTATTACCTGGATTATTAGAGACATCCTCAAAAATAGTCACTCTAGATAATCATATACATTGAAACTAGTTAACACTCCCACAAATGTGCACTAGCTCCCTCTCTTTCTTACCACCATTCATTCTTGTTTACTTGATCCTATTTATAGCTGTGGCTCTGCTCGAATGCCCTCTGCTGGGTTCATGAAGGCAGCTCCTTCCTGTTGTCATAGAAATAGCCTGGCACGTCCATTAGCCTCTCCGTCTGCCCAAATCACATGAACCAGACTGGGGGGGGGGCACAGCTGTGTGTGAGGTGTATTCGTCCTTTAGATCAGTATAACGCATACGTAACCCAACTTCCTTTGTTAAAAAATCAGATTATGTAACACCTACTATTGATGCTGTTAATTAGATACTTGCTACAACGTTGCGTTCCCTTTACAGCTTTTTTTTTTTTTTTTTTAATGCACTCTGAGGCCGTTATGGAGGGAGTAACATTTATATTACAATCATGACCACCACTTCATGTATATGACCTTGTGGAGTGAAGACCAACTGTTCCCGAGGGAATTTCTCAATTCAATAAGCCGTCTGCTGTTATGATACTGCTGGGAGAATATTCTGTTCAGAGGAACAGGTTCGCATGTGTTTGAAGCCTCACAATGATATGCATTATATAACCACAATATAGAGACGTGTTTCACGTGGTTTGCATTACATATGAGCATTACAAGAGGGTATGTTTTATGCATAGCAACAAGCGGCTCCTACCTCAGAGACTAGTGATGAAACAGACCTAAGGGTTTTGCTTTAATATGTAGAAATAAGTGAATGTAGGGAAAATGTAAGAAACTCAATGACCTCTTCCTTTTTCATACAAACTAGTATTTATAGCAGAGGTGATGGATTTATTTATTTATTTTTTTAATTGCTTTAAATCGTCATTATATGGAAGACGATTAGAGACACTGGAGAAAAAAAAAAGGTCCAATATTTTTTTAGTTTTCCTCCAAATTTAGACTTTAATCTCAGAATTCTGACTATATTGGGCCTTAATTTTTTATTTTGTTTTCCTCGTGGCCCTAATCTTCTTATGTACCCTTGCTACAGAAGTTGGGACATTTCCAGTGTAATTTAATAATTTAATAATTGTTTTACTGTCAGAAATACAACATAAAGATACAAAACTGGAAGAGGTTTGTTTGAAAATACAGAAAAAATATATTCTGATGACTCCAACACACTGAGAAGTTGGGATAGAGACAGTTTTACCACTGAGTAACTGTTTTATTACAGTTACATCATTGGTCCTGTTTATAAGACTTCACCTGCTCAACAGTCTGTGTCCATTTAGTGACAGAAAAGCCTCTGGTGGATGCTCCATATACATCCAATTATAATCCCATCACCAGTTAACCTGCTAATGGATAGAACACAATTATTCATTCATTAAAGCTTTTCACAAGCTCATCGTTGATAACATTTACGACCTCCTCACTCCAGATTCTACCTCCAAACACCTCCACTGCTCAAACTCAGGTCTCTTATCTGTTCTCTGCTGTTTTGTTTTGTTTTGTTTTTTTGTTTTTTTTACCAAAGGTGACTCTGTCTTTGCTGTTTTTGCACCAACCCTCTGGAACCGTCTCCCTCAACTAGAAACTCACCTTTGTCGACAAGCGCTTTATTTTAGTCTGACATTATGCAGTGTTTGTGTAAGTAAGGGCATCTGTGTAGGTGTGTGTGCATGTATGTGAGGTAAACTGTTTATTTTTTATCTGTGTATGTCTGTCATTCCTGCCTGGTTGGTCTATTCTCTCTCTTTTTTTTTTTTAACTACACATTGTAACCATGTGTTTTACTTTTTACATTTTTTATAAACTGTTGCTCATACAGTTGGAACAACATATTTCTACTTCTCATGAAGTGATTGTGTCAGTGTGATTTATTCTTGATAGATTCATTCCAACAGTGCATATTTTTTAGAATTAGATATACTGATTGGAGTTCAACTGAAGATAGACTTGACGTTCTATCAATAATAAAGTCATCACTTTTTTAAATTTTCATTCTGCTGTTCTTTTCCTGCACTGATTGACATTACATTTCCCCCCGAGGATTATCAAAGTTTATCTGTATCTTTAGTCTTCAAAGTTTCCACTGTTATTTTGTTTCCATTCCAACTTTTTAGAGGATACTCAGGCATCAAAGTACGTTTACTCTGACAAATTATAATTAAATTGGTCATGGGTCAACTCTCAAAATCTTCAAGTTGTGCTTTTGTCAGTTAAATAAAGGTTAAAGTCAATTAATCACATATTTTAGTTTCTATTTAATTTCAGAAAATGTACAAACTTTGTGGGAAACAAGGTTTGTATGTATTATGTTCTTCTTCAGTATGTTGTCATTCAAAGTGAATAATTGGTGTAAAATACAGTTTGTCATCTTTTCGTGGTCATCAGATATGACCCATTTGGATGTTCAGAGGCTCTATAATTACTATGGAAACAATGTCATCTTCTATAACATTGATTCACCAGTAAAACCCATGGAGTTGGACCAATGACAGTGGATGGAGTCACTTGTTTTATGTTCAGTTAATGATGTATTTGCTTAAATAGTCACTTTTTCTTCAGTTTGCTCTGTTTCTGATATAATAACCATCAACTTTAATTTTAATGTTTATGAACATCAATATGATTAATAAATTAAATACAGGAAAATACCAGATTTTCACTGGGAAAAAAAACAAACAAAAATGTTGAAGATAATATAATAAATGGTGATAAATCACTTTAAAATGTTAAATATAGAGAAAAAGCTATTGGGGAACTGACACTAAAGTAACACTGGGTCTTTATGGGTTAAATGATTAAAACCTCTAACCCAATGATTTCACACCAGTGCAGTTAATCGTTTCTTGAACTCTACTCACATACATTCTTGTCAATAATCAATTCAGAATTGACTGTTTACATTAATTGTCTTTTGTTTTGTGTTTCATAACAGCACCTACTTTTAAGTTTGCAAAGTCTGCCCTGCAACTTCAGCCCACACAAGCTGTCAAGTTATACAACTTCCACATGATTATAATGTCATATATAAAGCATATTCGCTCCTGGTGCTCATAATTCCATGCAGCTGTCTGAGTTAAAAAGGCAAAGATTATTAACAATGACATTACTGTCACCGAAAGAATAGTGAGGAGCAGTTTCCATAGTAATAGCTTCCTACACAACACAAATTCACCGGACTCTGAAAGTTAATGTGTGGGTGAAAACCTAGAACTGGATATGGATTGTTTTCATTAAAAACATAAGGTGTTCTAGTTTTTTTTTTTTTTACAAACACAACTGAACACTGCAAAGGAAGTCTCAAAAACACAAATTAAAAAGTCACATTCACAAATAACACAGTGTAGTACGCTGAAGTCAGCCTCCACGACAAGAAGTAAAAACACAACTTAAGATTTGACGTTTTTTCTGTTATTTTATTTCTAGGACCGTTGTGTCATTAGTATTTTGTTGGATACAGCATTAAGGCAGTTCAACTTTTCATTGAATCATATCAATAAGTATGTATTCAAAGCAAGAAAAGTTAATTTTCATTGTATTTTCCATATCTGAGGATGTTCAGTGTATTTCTAAAAAGTGAACAATGACACCACCATGTGGGGAATCTATGGAAGTGAACAGTCACAAATGAGCTGACAAATAAAAACTGAATTGACTGCTATATCTGGATTTTGAAGTTATTTTAAAACAAAACAATTTACTATAGTGTCTGGAATTGTATTTATTATTTCATTTACATTTTTAATCCAGCCACATGTTGTTTAGTTCATTCACCATTCACTGAATTAATGCATTATTCACTCATAACATATATATATATATATATATATATATATATATATAT
>JAPSES010000105.1:13360076-13387343 GCA_029822895.1 Maxillicosta whitleyi | reverse complement strand
ATATATATATATATATATATACACACACACACTAGTTTAGTTACGTAGTTTGTGCTTGAGACTGGACAGCTGCTCCATGTCAATACTGCTGCCCCCACATACGATGACCAACAAGGGGCCCAGAAGAGTGGGCAGACGACCTATACAAAAATAAATAAATAAACAAGACGCAGAGTGTGACCGGTCTGTATTAAACAAAGTAACATAAAATTTTACTTTTGACATGTTAAACTCCTCTGACTCTTTAGATGCATATGTGAACAAATCATTGGGCCTGTCAACAACTAATCTTGTCCTTCCATATAAATGTACAGATATTGGTACAAAAAGTTTAATTTTTAAAACAATCATAATAGACTTAGGTTGAAATGTCCAACTGGTCTGGAGAACATTCTAACTCATTATATACATGTAAGTTTAACACCCTACAGACCATGACGGCACTGATATATGTCATCATATAAGATGTTTAAAGGACTGATATTTAGCTTTTTATTTTAAATGGAATTATACATTTTAAAACATAGGGAATCAGCTCGAAGTTTGGACATATTTTCAGTTTTTACTACAACCGCTGCTGTTGATAAATAATTATGTCGTACTCAGAGAAATGTTCATCAGAAGTCTTGACCTTATATGTGCAAATGTTGTGATGTAACTAGTTAGAAAATGTAACAAATTAAGCAGGAATTAAAATTGGTTGTAGAAATCCACTCGATTTTTGCCAAAAATAAATATAAAGATAGTTTTGCAGCAGCTGGAGGGTTCAAACTTTATGAACTATTAGGAAACACAAATAAATGAGCCAAAGACTAATAAAAGTGGGTTTAGATAAATATGAGCCATTGAACCTCCAAGAAAGAACCAAATATCTTTTGAAATATGCCTCGCTTTAACTGCAGTGATGTCTGTCAGGATATTCTGCCTGTCTTTTCTACATCTCTAGTGGATGTTTACACTGAACTCTGCTGGAGGCTGTCTGTTCACTGGACAACCTCAGGTATTTGTTCGCTCCAGCAGTCGTATATTTTGGTCTTCCACTCCTTTTTCTGTCCTTGTTAAGACTCAATTCTGCTTTTTCTTTTTACACACAGTTAAAGTCTATTCAGTGAAATATTAACACATAAAGACCCAGTGCTATTTTTGTGGCACTTCCCAAATGAATTTTTTGCATGAATGAATTTAACCTTTTTTTTTTTTAACCAATTTATCACCATTTATTATAACATTATCCTCTACATTTAGTACTTTTCACTGTAAATTCAGTATTTTTCTATATATAATTTCTGTACATCTATATTTGATTTATATGTTCATGAAACCTCAGAGTAAATTTAAAGATCATTATATCAAAACAGAGAAAAAATTTTCAGCAAATATATCATGAACTGAACATAAACCAAGAATCTTCATCCACTGAATCAATGTCATATAAAATGACATTGTATGTACGTTCACTATGGAGCCTCTGAATGTCCAAATGGATCATATCTGATGACTAAGAAAAATGGGCTGTATTTTACATCAATTATTTACATGTATTGATTGTATTGATGAATCAATAGGTATTGAAGAGTTTAATGTCAGTACATGCGTTTGGTTGTCAGTGGAGGTTTGGGTTTTTATGGGTTAAATTCATTACAATAACTAAAGAATATATGTCATTTCTCTAGACCACTGCATATTGGTGTTTTTCAATAGAGATGTGTTTTTTTTCATGCCTGATATATTGACCTGTGCAAATGGTGAATGGTCAAAGTGATGTGTTATTCATTTATTTTCTGAATTGCATAATCTTAAAAGGGTCACAGGGATGCTGGACTCGTGGGCGAAGACGAGGTCCACCTTATACACAACACCAGTTCAATGCAGGGCCCATCAAACAGGTGTTTTTTTTTTAATGTTTTTCACGCATAAATGCACACAATCATGGTCTACACAATATTTAACCTATGTGTATATAATGAGTAATCATCAGAAGTGTTGTGAATACAAACTTGTAAATAGAAATACACAGTTACACAATTTCATCCAAATGTATTATTATTGCCACAAGTGTTTATAACCAAGATCTGTACATTTATATGGGCCAAAATATATCTTCATACTGTCAAACATGGTTGAAAGCATATAAACAATCAGAAAAAAAACATAAAAGTCTAGGTGTCTACATGTACTGTAGTGGAGAACACATAAAACACGTTTGTAAGGTGTGATCTGTAAAGAATAACATATGCAATATCCAAAGTTTTTTGCAATTCTTTCATATATGTGAAATTTAATTTTCATTAAGTGACAATTCAAAGTAGAATGCTTCGACTTGAATCCCAATATATGTAAATATTTGCATTTGATTATTTTTCGCATACTGTTGAACCCTTTTTAATGAACTTTAGTGATGACATGCGGTGTACGTTTGTGTTCTATTCAGATGTCTATAAAAGCTGTACTGACAAACAAGTGTAGGTCTTTTATTA
The DNA here is from genome assembly GCA_029822895.1 of Maxillicosta whitleyi. NCBI lineage: Eukaryota > Metazoa > Chordata > Actinopteri > Perciformes > Neosebastidae > Maxillicosta > Maxillicosta whitleyi. The sequence goes on along the minus strand of JAPSES010000105.1, from coordinate 13,384,866 downwards.
CATAAATAATTCAATAGCGTATACCTTTCTCTGATAAATATAGTTGCTGATCATAAGCTCACCTTCCCCCTGTAGTCTTTGTATAAGTCCACTGTAGACAGCTGCTAATGCGGCTCCACATGCCATCTCCACCAACACACGCTCCTCATCTACAAAACAACATGCACTGAGTTTAATGAGTGAAACAACGGAAAAGCTCACATGAGGCCAAGTTCATTACACAGCCTGATGTTCCAAATTCATATGAAAACACAGAGGTTTATTCATCTATTCTGTTAGAGAACTTCCAAATGAATACTAAGTTTATCACAATTCACAAGTGAATATAAAGCGATTTTAAATCTGACACACACACACACACACTTACCAAGGAATGTTTCAATGGCACTCAGAGCTTGCTGATCGCTGACCAATTCAGAAATGATGGTGACCTCGTTGCACTGACTGTATTCAAAAGCCTTCTTACACACAGTCTTTGCTCCGAGACATTTAGCTTCACTGTGGACAGACACAGAGGTGACAGGAAAGTGACGTTACTTTGGCTGAACTCCAAACACAACATGTTTGCAGAAGAAAAACTTCATTATTGGAGCAAGCCTTAGGGAAGTAGAACCACATTTTTTTGTAACCTCACCTAGTGATGTCATCTAAGGTGACCAACTTTCCCGCCTTCACGGAGGCGTTGAAAGAGTCTGCCCCTACTGTCTCCATAGCCACAACAGGCACGTCTGTCCAGCCCACGTCCTTCAAGCCCTGGACGACCCCACAGAGGAGGCCTCCTCCACCCACAGCCACCAACACAGCTCCGGGTTTCACACCAGAACCCAAAGACGCTGCAACCTCTGCTATTAAACTTGCATGGCCCTGCCTGAGGGAGTGAAACAGGCAGGAGGAGTTGGAGTATAAGTAGCCAAATCTGAATGTCACTCATGTAAATGTGTATAAAGTTTAAAAAAAAAAAAAAAAAAAAAAAAAAAAAAAGCCACTACCATAGCAGGGGGTGATCAAATGGAGGAACATAAGTTAAACCTTCAGTTTCTGCAAGTCTGAGAGCCTCTGCATTAGCATCATCCCAAACCTAGGACGAAGAAGACAATATGAATTTATGTTCTCATTTAAACATACACTGGATTTTATTCTGATGACTACATTTATAACACTGCACCTTGCCTATAATCTTAACAGTAGCACCCTGATCCTTAAGTCTCTGTACCACCAATGGAGGAGAAGAAGAGGGAATTATGATTGTGGCTGGTACACCCATTTTTCTGGCTGCATACGCTGCAGCCATGCCTGCATTTCCACCTGGAAAATGCAAAATTATCTTACTACAGTGCCAGTCAAGCATTTGGAAAGGACTAGTCATTCTTAAGAGACATGTGCATGTACTTATTTTTCATATGGAATAAAATAGTTAATTGAATAAGAGAGATTTATTGTGACCAAACAAATACATAAATGTACAGATCTTAGCACAAAAAGTGTATTATTCATCAAATCATCACCTCAGGAAATGGGAGATTTTAGATGAAATACATGCAACTGTCTCACATTCTACCGTTTACAGCAGGTTTGGAGAACATGCTCCCTCATCACATACATGCACATTGTTTAATAACCTGTAGACCATGCTTGAGTGCCTGAAAAACAGTTTGATGGTTCAGCTTTGATACAGGTAGCCTATATAAGGGATTTACACATTTTGCATATGTTTTTAGTTTCCCAAATAGCAAGGAAGAAACAAATGTTTAAATACACTGTTGGAATAAAATATTTGTACCTCTTCTGATTAATTGATTGTGACTGATTTATTCTTGATAGATAACATCTAACTGGGACTCAGTGTATAATCATTGCACTCAAGGATGTGTCTAAAAACAAAATTATTCCAACTTTATGGGAAAAAGTGTAAATAGGACGATGCAAGTCTCTCAGAAACAACAGAAGATTAGGCATATTCAAACTTGTGATAGGCACTGTATATCAAACAAAATTAGCAAACAAAAATCAGCTATTGTTCCTGTATAATAATGTGCAAATCAGCAGAGAAATTACCTGATGAGCAGACAACTCCTGTAGACTGTTTAGCAAGCTGTAAATGAAATAAAACATCCTTGATTAGTCCTGACCTTCCAGTAAAAATGAAACATCAGCTTAGTATGATAGGAAAAGATGATTACAAAGCATTAAAAGTGTACCTTCTGGCAGAGGTGTCCAATACCACGGATCTTAAAGGAACCAGTAGGCTGTGAATTTTCCATCTTCAGATAAACTGTGGTTCCCACCCATTTGGACATGCTTGTGCTCTCCAGCAGTGGGGTGTTGACGTGGAAATACTCAGCCATGATTAATGCAGGTCAGTGCATTTATAAAGTAAATACAGCAAATGTTGACCAAAATCCTACACAGGTAGATCATTGAAAAATTAACGGTTAATAAGATAAAAATTAGGGAAAATCAGTGAATTAATATCAGACAAAAATGACACTGTGTTGAGAGCACATAACACACAAATGTGCACATTATAATTTGTTTAATGGTGAGTTTGGTGATTGAAACCACATGACTGATAACTGACTTGTATATTGCCCATGTTACAAATTGAGAGCATTCGTTTTGTGAGTAATTCTTTCGTGTAGTAAGTCAAAGAAAGAAGGAAAAAAGAAAAACAGAGAGTTTGGAGTTGGGTTGTTGTTATTGTCTTGAATTTACTGCACCATCTAAAATATCAAATTGTAGTAGCATTGATGCTAAAATATCTGTAAAATGACAGGATGACAAAAAATTCCAGAGTAAAAAGTTAAACAGCTAATTAAACGCTGCACCATAGCACCATTATCTTTATCGTTTTCACTAGAGGACCGAAATAAAATCAACATGACTTAAGGTGCGTTAAGGGACAGTGGTTTTTATCCGTGTCATTTTCTGACTAAACAAAATCACTGTTAAAAGATATTTGTTGCAACTGACAATAACATGTGGTGACTGAAGGAAAATACTTCAACAAAACATAAAAAAAAACTCGGTGTTTTTTTTTTAAACCTGTCTTGGTCCACATATAAGCTGAAAATATTGCATTCAAACTACTATAAGTTGCAATGTATAGTAAATCTGTGAACACTGCAAAGTAATTTAATGACATAACTAATTACATAACTGCAGGTAAATATGTAGTAAACCGTGTTGAATGCTGACTTACGCTCAGAAAAAATGTCCAGTAAAGCAGGTGAGCATCTATAAAATAAAATACTACTGTTAACGGACTGCCATGTTTATGAATCATGCTACATTATGCTACAGGTTAGCATGTAGCTCAACATACAGGAAATATATGCAAGTACACTTCCGGTTGGACGTTTCAAAATAAACGACTTCAACGAACCAACAAAGAAACGTACGAAATGGTAAGACACATACAGTACTAGATACTAGCAAGAGTACTACTTTGGCAGAATTAATTTGTGCAATTCTTAATATATTAAATATTATTTATTTTGATTTTTCTGTATCATTTTGTATTCACAATTACATTTTAAGGGCAAAATTTTATTTATTATGATTTGATATAATCAGAATATAGAGAATTTTTCTGTTTAATTTGTCTGGGTTTGATGTATAGCATAATATTTTATTTATTTATGTATTTAATTACATTTTTAGGTGTGATAATATCTAGTTATCAACTATTTCAAATACAGCATGTACTCAAAATAGAAATTATCCTACCATTAATCAATCATTCGGCAGTACCAGTAAAAGACATATCTGTAGCCTTATGTCTTATCAATGTTGATTAAAGATTGTTCAGTGAAATAAACTCACATATGCAGTTCAACCTTTTAAGCATTGCCCTGTCAACATTGTCTTCTTCTATTAAAATCTTGCTAAGACAGAAATGTGTGAATGAGTTATCAGACACAGAGTCTGTCTGTTTAACATTTGTAATTTCAGGGCTAAATTCACTGGTGTTTAAAAAAGTATTTATCTGTACTGTATATCTTTGAATGCCATTTTGACATAATTATAAAGACTATATATTCCATTTAATTCATTTTAAGGTCTGTCATTAGGTAATATAATTTCATAAACATAGCTTCTTTTGCAACTTGTACATTTTAAATAATAGCTGTTATTATTATTACTAAATTATTTCTAACATTTGTAACACACCACAATCAAAAACGACAAACTTACCTGTGCAACGCTTGCTCTTGAGCAAAGACTTTAATGACTTATGAACTTTACTTCCCCTCTAAAGTCCGCAGTTTATTACTGAGGCATGAATGTGAGCGATAGAAAGAGTGTGTCTGCTATACATTAATCACCTACATTTTTGTCGATGTTATATTCATTTCACAGTATTTAATGTTATTATTTCTATTTTCATTACTACTCCTCATAGATCTATTGTAGTGGAAAACTCATTCACAAACACAACTTTCCTTTACTGCAGGGATTATACTTTCTTTATTATTATTGTACATTAGCTGTATAGTTACAGATTGCATATACACAAAATAATGGTTTACACTCTTCAGAGTAATGTGCCAGTCTCACATTAAACCTCTTATTGCTTCTTATCTTACACAGCATTTGTTAAAGGAAATTACCATTCCTGTACACTGGGTGGCAGCAGTGAGCAGCACAGCCCAGATTAAAAAACAAAACATGAAAACAAGTCTCTTGGTAATGATATTTTCTGGATATTAATAGAAAAACAAAGCTCAGTGTTTTAAATTAAGCAAAGAGCAAAATATAATAATGAGAATAATATATTGATTCAACTACTTGTAAGATAAAATATGTAAATACTGTATGTAAAAAAATTAAAACACTTCTATCCTCTTTACACGATGTAGCCCACAGGTATGTTGTAATATCCACCTTCTATACACAGGTTTGTATTTTATCACTTTTACAATGACATCAGCTCAGAATTGACCCAAAAAATGATGTTCAGTTTATTTTCATATTTTTTTAAAAAAAAATCTCAGCATAAAATGTAGAGTTAATTGTATGAATTCGACTCAGATGATATTGTGTGGAAATGGGTCAGTCTTACACAGGTATAGTTTCTTTCAAAGATAAAAATGACCTTACATTTCTCCCCTCAATTCTCACCCCTCTGTCCCTAAAACAATATTCCAGGTGCTTTGGTTTCACAAATTTATGTCATAAAAACAATCTGTTCACATTCATGTTCTCCTTCCTCCCTCCTCTTTTCCTGTCTCTCACCGGTTTGAAGCTAAACATGTTAATACGGCAGCCTGCGCCTCTGCTGACTCAACATAAACCTAATAGTCTGAGACATCTGTAATGGCTGACAGATGCTTCCTGTATCATTTTGTGGAATCAGAAGCAAAATATTCCTCTGATATCAGTTCAAACCTTTCTTTATCACACCATAATGTAATACTGTAAACATCTGCTACTTGTTGGGTTAACATTCCTGGGTGCACTTTCAACATCTTTCCTCATACATCCACTAGTCATATCAACATCCACACAACTCACAAAGCTGACTTGCTTTGCCACACTTTCACATTGCATATCTCTTTACTCTCGTCACCCTGCTCTTTCCATCTTCACATTCGTTTTCACGCATACTTTCACCTGATCAAGCTTGGAAATTTACTTCATTTGAAATCTTCACATCCCACAGTGTGAAAGTGTTTTCGTACTTAGTTTGTTGCCATTGAGAAAAAAAAAAGCACATGCTTCTGCTTTTCAGCTCATGGGCTTAGTATCACTGTGTTTTGTTGACATAGAAAAATAAAGTGATAGAACTCGAAGCTGCATCCAAAAGACAAGTGATTGTATGTGTTTTTTAAGCGCCTCTCATGCAGCTGTGAAGTTTCCAAGCTACAGTTTTGTTTTTGTTTTTTTATGAAATTCAGGCAGATTTCCATTAACTTTGAAACAACTCAGTGGAAATATTTTGTGATTTTTCTCCAGGAGACGGTTGTGTGTTTCCAGCATTTCATCCAAACAAACCAAAAACAACAACAACAGCAAAAAAAAAAAAAAAAAAAAGCAGTTGCATCGTCAGAGTTTTGGCTCCATACTGGCATCTTTCTTTCCTCTGTTTGCTGACTTCCTCCATCCTTTGTTCCGATGCCTCCTCCCACATGCTGCTCATCTCCTGTGTGTTCATGCCCCTTCTGCAAGTGTGCACGTGGCTACAGATCTGGGCTTTATGCCAGGGAACGTTGTCTGGGTTTGATCCTTGGATACAGCTGAAGAGAGGGCAAAAGAAAAAGAGAAAGAGGAGAGATGGAGGGAGAGAGAGGGCAGGGTCACTACATTGTGTTAACATTGCTCTCAAGGTGCTTTAACATCATGAAGGCACAACATAAGACATTGTGTACAGAAAAGTCAGACACTTAAGAAGTTGTTATCAGTCTTATCATTTGTTAAATGACAAGGGGTGAGTACGAAGGTGAATGAGATGTTTGGAGTAAATAAACATATGAATTTGCCTTCTGGCTACCCTTTCATGCCCAACATTCAGATGTAATACACACTGAGACAATATTATGTACCCCATGGTTGCAGCTGCACATTTCGAGCTATATAAGGCATGCTGTATTGGACAGTTTTATTAAAGTAGTTCAACACACAGTTCAGTTCTATTACAAGAAGCGAGCTACGAGTATTATGGAGTGTGTCACACTGTGCTAGCAGAGTCATAAATTACCCGGTAAAAATTTATTTTGCGGTGAACACTTTTAATCGAAGTTCATCCTGAGTCCAAGTTCAGTCTGTCCTGAACCTCCTCTGATGTCTTCTAAAGTGCAGTACATTGTATGATTTATGTTAGAGGGAAACTTCCTTTACATACATACAGCAGGAGTAATTTTTACTATATATGTATAATAATGATACTATATGTACAGTTAAGATTAAAAAGAATAGTGGAACTTTTTATTTGACCCTTTATTTTCTCAGAGGGATAAGAACCTTGTCAGTGATTTATATTCTTGGTTTGCAAATTTGGATGACTATTACTTTTTTTTTTACCCACGACAGCAATAAATCTATTACAGTTAGTATATACAATATAGCTCCTTTGCAAAATTAAAGAAATGTTTACTGGATAATTTATGCCTCTGGGAGTACACTGTGACCCCCTCCATAATGCTTGTAACTCACTTCTTTTAATAGAACTGAACTACTTAATGAAAATAGTAAAACTGTCCATTACAGTGGGTCTGACAGAGCTGCAACTGTACTGTACATGCCGGCTCATTGAATAATACATCTGAATGTTGGCCATGTGACTGTCGACTGCAAAGCGTGTATGAAGATGCTTAGTACTATATAATGATACTAAACAGGTCTGGAATAAAAATAAGAGACCACTGCAAAATCATCACATTCTCTGATTTAACCATTTATAGGTATGCGTTTGAGTAAAAGTAAGATTTTTGTTTTATTCTCTAAACTACTGACAATATTTCTCACAAATTCCAAATAAAATGTTGTTATTTAGAGCATGAACACGATTACATCATCTACATCAAAATCATATTTCCATACCTGTAGTTTATATGGGGATTTTTGGATGTACAGGAGGAATTTTACATGAATAAAAAGTATTATTATCTGTTTCTATGACCAGTGTCCAGTGTTAAATAACAGTAAATATTAGTTACAGGTGAGTGTGTATTTTCTAATACTAGCATTGAAGTGCGTATTGTGGTGTTTTGTGTTCTCACCCCCAGCAGGTTTCTGGGTATATATCCTTCACGGTCATTAAGACGTGCCCACCACCATTCTGTCTCTGTGTCATCACGGCGACGAAGCACGGTGATGGCATCCCCCTCGCTGAAGGACAGCTCATCTGCCTGCTGGGCAGTGTAGTTCCACAGGGCATAGACCAAGCCTTTGTTCATCACACCCAACTTTTCCTGAACCCCTGGGATGGACACAGATAGAGAATAAGACGTGATTATGATGGATACGGATTTAAGTTTACTTATTTATTGATAGTTTATGGATTATTCTCTTACATTTATGACATTAATAATACTATATAAACAATAACAATAATAATGATAATAATTTTTAAAAAAATATTTTTTTTTTTTTACAATTTAGTCTTAATTAATACTCAGTTGAAACATTTATAAAACATATTTCAGCCACTGTATGTGCTCACTATCTTTACACGTTTGGTACAGATCATACAAGATGAAGGTAGTCGAACATGTATCGATAAAATAAAGTCTAAAAATCTGACGTGTTGATTTCAGTTTCATTGATTCACATGTTGTATACTTACCATAGAGGAACTGAGAACACTGTGTGTAGCCCTCCTCCATTTCTTCACATTTGTCTGCTGCTGTTTCTACATCACTAATTGTCGTGGCAAATATGGCGGCCCCTGATTCCACCAACATCTTACAGAGGTGGACACTATTACATGAAGCTGCACAGTGCAGAGGAGTCCTGGAAAAATGGATTGAATAGAAAAATATGACTTAATAGACTCAAAGAAGTGATATTTTGCTTTTAAAAAAAAAAACAAGAATTATACATTTTCAAACATTTCCCTGTGTTGAAGGGTCTGAATTCTTCATTAATTCAACTCCACAGGTCCATCTTCAACCCTATTTTTGAGTAATGACACCAGAAAGGTTGTTTTGAGCGCTGGCCCTTTAAATGCACATTAGCCACTTCAGGCCCCGCCCCCTCCAGGTTGTTCACTTAGCTTTTCTGTCCCAAACAACTGAACATTTGAGGTAATCTCCTCAAAGTTTGTACATATTCTCAGTACGTACTACAACCACTACTACTGACAAACTATTATGGCTATTATGTTCATCAGAAGTCTTGACCTTATATGTGCAAATGTTGTGATATAATTACTTATAAAATGTAACAGATTAAAAAGGAATTCAAACAGTTGTATAAATCTACTAAATTTTTGCTAAAACAAATATAAAGATAGCTTTGTAGCACCTGGAGTGTTCAAATTCTAATATTTTGAACTATTAGGGTCCAAATACACAAATAAATTAAACAAAGACTAATAAAAGTGGGTTTAGATAAATATGAGCCCTTTAACTCAGATTCATTCATGAATACAGGACACTAATACTGAACGCTACTCCTGTGTCAGAAATCTAATAGGTTACACAAAATTAATAGCATCATAAAATTAGGTGACATTACCTAAACATGAATTCAGTCAGGCGCATCGTTAATCAAATCAACTGACTTTTGAGTATGGAACCTCATTAGACTTTGTAATCACTTCCTCTAATACTCCTAGTGGAGCTCAGTCAAAAACAAATTTAGAAATGCAATTATCTTTGTCATTGTTTCCTCTGAGCCGAGTACCAACATAACTACTGCAGAGTGTGATCGTAACATGAATGCCCTCTAGTCCTTCAGCAGCCACTGTTCTGCCATTAGTCTGGACTATAACCTGATTGAAAGACTTATTGCAGGTACTGACCATCCGTCACTGTCTGCTGCGTTTACATTCACTCCAAAGTCCAACAGGAACTTTACAATGTGGTGATGACCAGCACAGACGGCGTTGTGAAGAGGAGTTATGCCTTCATCGTTCGGCATGCTGGGGTTTTCCACCTTAAAGGCAGAAAATGGAATGTGTTAGCTGGTAGTGTTATAGTCAGACAGTTCTGAAAGTAAGCAAAAAATACTGACTATTCATGAAAAACGTCCAAAATATGTATTCGTTGACACGTCTCAAAAACTCTTAAACCAAAGTGAGGACAACTGTGAGAGTGCCAGCTGCTTGATTTTACCAAACAGTGCAAGATTATTTGATCAACTTGGAATAGCAGTGTAAATGCCTCAGGGTACAATACTGTCAAAGAAAGAGCTTATTCGGGACATGAAGCCTCTTTCCTTGTGAGTACCAGCTAAAGTTTGCAGTTTGTAGAGTCTGTAAGCACTTTTTTTTCCTGTTACCTAGTTATACGTGTCAGAAATGTGTGTGTGGGGGGGAGGGGTTGCATCAGAAGATATATGTAGGTGCTACATGTGTTGCCAGCCTTTGTTCTCAGGAGCTCTACACAAACATAACACACTGTTATACAATAGTTGCGTGTCCTCAGCTGTAACTCTTCAACCTCTCCCCTGACAGCGCTGCGGCAGATCAAGGATAGCGTCACAATTTTGCAAGTAATAAAGATAATGAAGAGCTTCAAAATCCTTTAGTTAATGGCAAATATTTTGAGAAAATCTGTGTGTGGGTGTGACTTTTGGCTTGTAAAAATGTTCTTCTGTTGCATAATAGAATGTGTTTTTATCACAACAAAAAGATGAACAATTGCACAGCTTTTGAGATGGGTAACAAAGTTTTGGTGATTATGTTCAAAATGCTGCAAAAAAGTTCCAGGTCACAAGGAGGAAATTCAACCTAAAGTGATTGACATGTGCTTTATAATGTGAAAATATGATGAAATTAACATTCTTCGTTACCTCATATATAATTCTCTGCACCAGATCAAACTCTCCTTCTAATGACGCATCCAGAAGCAGAGCTAGAGGGTTAAACTTGACTCTGAGACCGTGGCCTGTACGCTCTGATGACGGTTTCTTCAGGTTGGTTCTTTTAACCTGTAGTTCACAGGAAGAAAGAGACAGAAATGTGTCAAACAGAACAGGAAGTATCAAATCAGACATATTAGTCCCAAAAGTATTTAAGAAATACATGGAAGAAGAATAAATAAGTGAGGTTTGTATTGTTGTCTACCTTAGGCTTTGATGGTGGAGCAGGAGGTGAAGGAGAAGGGGAGGTGTGGCCTACAGAGTTTTGGGCGGGGCTAGAACTTTTCTGATTGTTATTGTTCTGATCCTCTGACCTATCAGGTGGAGGAGATGAGTTTGGTTTTGTTACTGGAGAAACTTTATTGATAGCTTCTCCCGTGGTCTCAATGGGTGTTTCGATGGCAACGGAGGGAGGTGACAAGCGGCGGGAATCTGGGTTTTGGCCTTCCCCTTCCTCGGATGCCAAATTGACATGTTTATCATTTGGTTCTACGTTCCCATTGGCTGAGTGGATGTTATCCACATCACCCAAAAGACACTCTGGCTGGTAGAAGGTGTTGCCTGGAATATAGTGAAAAAGGTGTTTGAAGCATCATTAAAGGACTGTAGGTTATAGCATTAACATTAACTGGAAATACAGATTTGGCCACATTCTTACCTGAGCCTCCTTCCATACCTCCTGCCAGAGTGTTGAACCTAAAAACAACAACACAAATACAGTCAACTCGTCTCAGCTGCAGTCCATGACATCTCTGTTTCTTTTTTTCAAATTCAGCAGAGCACAAACCTCTGGTACAGTAACTTTTGGATGTTTGGCCCCTGTGGACCTTCGGGTTCGGTGATCGAGCTCCGTTTCTTCAGGGGTCTTGGTGCGTTGCTGAGGCGGCGACGGAGAACTTCAAGGTCAGCATCACTCTGGTAACGTAGCTGGGAGTGAGCTGAAGTACAAAATGAAAGTGTTTAACAAAGAACTGGAAGGTTTGATGTCAACAATGTGTTCTCTACTCTTTTTTTCTTTTGGTCGTTCCTCTTGGTTCAGCTGGACTGGTTTAGTTCTTTTGAAAACGTTTTATCTCTTATCCAAGAGAGGAAACTAAAAAGAATGATGACCTGACCAAATGAGAACCTACACAGCCATCTACTCTACTTTAATTTTGCTGTCTATTAGTAATTTGGTCTCTTTGTGTTGGTCAATTAATCACATGTTATCTGTTATTTGACTGGTTTTCTTTAATACTCACCAACTGGGGTGAGCTTTGTGGGGCTGAGGGGACGTGGGATGTTATCAACACTTGGTGGAGCGACATTTTGTCCATCATTGCTCTCTCCTCCTATTTTTCCTCCTTCTTTATCTGTAACATCCTCTCCTCCTCCTGCTCCTCCTCCTTTTACACCTCCCCCTTGGAGGAAAGGAATAGGAGATGGAGAGCCAGAGGAGGTGGGGAGAATGGGTTTTCCATAGACTGTGAAGAAAAAAAACAGTGGTGTAATGAAACAGCCTGAATTAAATCAGTTATTTTCAAGAATATAATTACAAATGTTACACAGTACATAGCATACATCTACTATTTGGTTTAAACTGTTAAAACCTGGGCCATTTGTTTCTAGTGGGTACTATTTCAGTGTAACACAAAACAATGGATTACACAATACCAAGTTATGATCAGAAAAGCAAAGGTAAGACAACATTCATAATCATCTCCTCTTGTTCTTTTTCTCTTTCAGTTAGTTTTAGCAAAATAATACTTGTACTGTTGGATCTGCTTAGTGTTAGCTTAGCGCTGCAAAGTTTGCCATATATGTGTTGTTTTATTACATTTATGACATACACCATTAGCTTGGTTTAGGTATTGATCCATTAAGTGCTTCTTGTTAGACTTGTTGGTTCTGTTGCCCTTTTATTTGATGTTCTTCTGTGGATGGATGTATAGCATGTGTATATTGCTACAAGTGCATAGTATCACCATGGTAACACAGGTGAAACTGGGGTACCTGGGCTTAAATAAGTAGCTTTATGTTCTAACTTTAGGGGATGAACTTTGCTATTACCTGCTTTGACAGTAGTCCTATTGCTCAGAGATCCATAGTTTTTGGCCTGGGGCTGCTGAAGGTACATGCTGTAGATGGAGCTACTGTTCATGGTGGCAGGGCCCTTCCTGGGAGACTGGGGCCTGGAGGGATGGTCAGGGACGTAGGGACGTACGGCCACTGCTGGAGGGGGGTCTGTTCGCTCTATTTGAGGCGACAGTGGAACATGCTGTGTGGTGGTGGCAGAGCCTGAAAACAGAATCGTTCATGATGATAACGAGAGTGGATCCTTTATCCAGTTTAACATTTAGAGATGGACACATAGGGCATATCATTCTAAGTTACCTTGATTAGAAGTAGGAGGGACAGATATACGTTGCTGTATTTGTTGTGAGGAGGATGATGAAGAGGATGACGAGGTGGCACTGGCAGTGCTGGATCGAGGCCAGCCCAGGGTACCAGGGGCAGAACGGGGCAGGGAGCTGGTGACACAGTGGTGCCCTGCTGCCTGGTGAGTGGCACTGGGGTAGGTACCATAACCAGAGGGAAGTTGCTGGGAGAATGCAGGGGAAAAGGGAGTTGACCTAACTTTTATGAACTTTATTTATGACCTCCTGAGGTTTCTCTGGAGGCAAATGGCATACAAAGACCGGCTGCGTAAATGGCCTTAATACAAAATCTCTGCATGTAATTTAGTATCAACCTATTACAAAACTGAGCTACTGGAATGATGTTTTCATTGCTGTAGAAACAGTACCTGTTCTGGACTGTTGGTCCTCCAATCTGACACACTCTTACTGATGCTAGGCCATGACGCTTCATTGGCTAAATGGAGACACAGGGAGGGCAAGCATCGAAAAGGTTATGACGGGAAGGTAAATTACGGCAAGGGAAAAGCAAGGACAGACACAAACAGAGGGGAAAATGACACAGCACTGATGAATGATTGTTAATGTAGTTAAAGGTAAGACAGTACAGTACGATGAACTCATTTGACGGTGCTAAGAAGTGCTCATTTTAAATATATTAAAGTAAATGCTATTTATAGCATGTAACTCCAGTGGTGCAACACAAACAGCAAAACAAGGGACAACAAAAAACACACTATTATTCTTACGTGGACTACAACAGCAATGTCATAACTGTGTGAGATAATCTCTGGTCTGAAGTGAGCAGCATCCACAGGCAGCAACATAACAATTATGCAATATTTGGAACAGACTGCAGGTCATCCAGCTATTTTTAATTTGACCTGAAAAGTCTGGCTTTCAACTGTCCAGCCCTCAACACAGTAAGGACTGTAATATAATGTGTCGGGTGGTAAATTGCTTAACAACTACTCCACATGGTCAGATTGGTGGTTATGGTGTAGTTATTTATATCTGATAATGGACAAAACAAACTATGTTAGCAAAAGCTGCAGTCATATGTATATATATTAATTTTACTCCAATTTAATTGAACTGAGTGTGAATTGAGTGTCATTTTTATCAGGGGATTCATACTATTGGTTGGAAAAGCATCTAAAACCCCTGACTAAACTTAAAGTACATGCTGTAAAGAGGCTGATTATAACTCAACCTCTATCTCTACAATGCTGTTGTTATATAACTAAGGTCCGTCCCCAAGTCTGGATCCAGTGTTGTCTATTAACCAGTGACAGGCCTGGGGGTCAGGGGCCTAGTTGATGCTTTACAGATTCAGTACATTTTAACCTTAATTCAATGGACTTCAAAACAAGCCAGAGACTGAAACCAATAACATTATTACACCTCTAAATCTTGTGAAAGTATGCTTTGGATGTGAGAACTGAAGATGTGATTCCCACGGTGTGACAGTGAAATTCCACTGAATATCAAAGAGAAATAAGTTCAGCATCTACAGTCTTTGAGTCATTTGAATACTTTTACTCACACTTTTGGCTTTGCTCTCAGTGCCACAGCCATGTCACAGTTCTGGTGCTATAATGCACTAATACTGATTAACTATTGAACCTTGGAGTCACTAAGCTGTAGTGTGCTGGCCTCAGGAAGACAACAACAGTCACGACAGGAAACAAACAGTTTGCTCTGTACGAGGCGGAAACTTGGCCTTCTGCCTGAGGACCCAGATTACAAAGCAGTCACTCAGTTTCAGGAAGGAAAGACATAGAGGTTACCTCAGACGTACCAATACAGTATGTACTGGTGCAAAAGACAAACGGTGGTTCAATATAAGGAATTCTGGATTAACTCTTAAAGACCCAGTGCTACTCTTGTGGCAGTTCCCAAATGAATTTTTCTCAGGATTGAATCTTCCTTAAGTAATTTACCATCATTTATTGTAATATTGGCTTCTGTATTTTGTGTTTTGTCAGGGAAAATCAAGTATTTTCACTGACAACTAATTTACTAATCATGTAGATGTTCATAAAAGCTCAGATTAAAGTTTAGGGTAATTATATCAAAAAGTGACTTTTTCAGCAAAATCTATGATTAACTGAGTATAAAAACAAATGTATCCATCCACTGTCATTGATTAAAGTCTATGGATTTTACTGGTGAATCAATGCTGTACAGGATGAAAGTGTTTCCACACTGACTAAGGAACCTCTGAACGCCCAGATGGGTCATATCTGATGACGAAGAAAAGATGCAAAGCTGCATTTTACACCAATTATTTACATGTGTTAATAGGATTAATGGATCATCGATCAAGGGATTAAACAGTTTAGATCAGTTGATAGTTTTGGTAGATGGTGGATGTTTAGGTCTTTTTGGGTTAATCACAAACCAGTGTAACAGTGGAAGAAAGAAAGCAAGAGTTTTTGTTTTATGTTATGAAAACTCACTTCAAGTCGGTGAAACATAAAACCACTGTCTGTTATTTCCACTCTCATCAAATGCATTAGATTAAATGCACTTATTTTTGCCCTGGGAACGCTGCACACTGCTATGCTTATATTAGCATTCATACAGTATAATGGATAGTCAGCGCTAACATTTGTTAGAGAGCTGTAATCTCTCTGATGACAGTAACAGCAGCTGTTTTGACCTTATGCCCCTCCCATCATTTAAAATCACTCTATCTGAGTCACACAGCCACACACTGCATACAGACTGAATGTAGCTTCTACACAGACTTCCTCTCATTCATTTACTCTGTCTAATGCCCGCACCATCAGCGGCTGACATGATTTATATTGTATTGTGTTTTCCACATTACATAAGCCGGGACAATAAATAGAGCTGTGGCATTTGCTTTGGCATTCAGGAACACAATGGGATTTGTAACAGTGCTACCGACGACACGTTGTTTAAACTCAGTGGATAAACTTAGAATAGAAAAGATTCTGCAAACCCCCAGTCTTAGTTAACACAGGGTTAACTAAGCAACATTCTGACAAATTACAATGATCTCATGCAAGCTCTGTGGTTAACGACAGATTATGTTAATGTGATTATTAACTAGATGCAAGAATGTACAGTGTGGATTATTGTTAAACTGATCCAATGGTTTAGTATTTCATGGGATTCAACCATTCAACCATTCAATTATTTTTCTTAAATTATTGTTTTTTTTCCCTGGTCATCTTTGATAATTTCATGTTTGATAGAGTAAGACTTAAGATGCTCTGTTAAAAAAATTACTTATTTATTAGACAATACACTAGAATTTCCACAGAGTCAAAGTCCAGTCTGTGGTTTGCCCTCAGTTTATTTTTTCCGCTGGTTGTGGTAACCTTAAGCAGCTGGTGAGTATCAGATGTCATGTCCGTGTCCCTACACATTCTGCCCTTACATTAAAAGGTCAATTCCTGCAGCTGATCTAATAATGTCTACTCTCCTTACCATCTGTTGTGTACGGTCATGTGGTTTTGAATGCACACATGGATTTGACTCCAACAAACAAAATGTCACATAAGGATCTGGACTTTCTTGTCATGTCATAATGTCCTATTAACAAATGCTTTAAAGGTGCAGATGGAGAATTAAAGAGCCAGGTGCTGCTAATCTATCACCGATGAAACTAGTGGTGAGTATGAGTCTCTAACACCACCGGGGAGACTCACTGTTGTTACTGTCGCCCCCCTGAGGGGACCGAGGCCCCTCCCACTTCTCAGTGGGCTCTGACAGGACGATGTCTAAATCTGACACTTTCCACTGGCCTGGAGATTTCCTGATGCCACTTCGCTCCTCTTCTGCATGGCCACACCCACCATGACAACAACAACAACAACAACAACCATGAACACAACAATTCAGTGTTAGCACAACAAGAGAAGGCACAGATGATAGTAATGATTTTGACCACGACAAGAACAACATCATCATAGCGACACCATAATGATGTTATATATCAGTGACAAGGAGGGTAACAAAGATAATTATTACAACAACAACAACATCAAAAACAAAACAGTAATTAGAAGGTAACCAACATGAGGTCAACAACAACAACAACAACATCAACAACAGATAAGGGAGGAGGAAAAAAACAAGGAGCCAACAGACAGGAAAAGGAAATGGAAGGACAGCAAGTTAGAGATCAGACAAAGATATAAGACAATGCAGCTACAAACAGTCAACTGAAAGAAGTTAAACTGAACCTACACAGTGGCTAAAGTTCAGAGCAAACTACTTAAGATGATAATTCTACCAACCTGAGAGGGAGCGGATGTGGCTGAGTGGGGTGGGCTTGGGTGGTGGGTCAGGGGGTAACGGATAACCCGCATCCTGTCGTCCATCAGCTGGAACCTGGATGTAGGGACACACAGCCGCCACGCGACCTGAAACACCTCCCCCAGAGTGGGAAGAGGTCGGCGGCGAGGGTAAACCACCTCCATTCAGACGACTCAACTGGGGGAAGCAAAGATAGAATGAGAAATGGAATGTGTATTAAGCGTGATCCCTTAATTGCTAGGGTCGGGGTGTCCAACATATGACTCCGTGGGCCAAAACAGGCTTTTCAAAGGATCTAATCTTGGTTGACTTTGTAAACATCAAGGGTATTAAACTCATTTTAGTTCAGCGCCATACACAGCACAATATAATCTTAAACAAAGACAACAAAAACTGAACTGAAAAATAAGCATCAATGTTGTAGAAGATACCGATGTTTCCATGGTAACTACAGAGCCTGTGAACATCCAAACAGGTCATATATGATGACGATGAAAAGATGATTAACTGCATTTTATACCAATTATTTACATGTTGTGATAGGATTAGTGGATTAACAGGTAATAAATATTTTAGATCAGGAGATGATTTTGGTCCCAAGTTGCTGTTTGGGTCTTTATGAGTTAATGCGAAGAAAATCTTAAATTATACCATGAAAATGTTTTCATTTACAAGCTATCATTTCACAAAAATGTGAATTAACTAAAATGTATAACAAAAAAATAAATGAAATTTTCACAATATAATGCTCCTGTATATTCTATGCTTTTGTAGATCCAGTGTGATGTGTAAGTTGTAGTGCACATGTATACATGAGAAGCTGAGACATAATAGTGTTAAAATTGTACATGGCTGTTCAGATCACTAATGTTTTCATCATGCTGTTGTTTCAGTGGTTTGACCTACTTTAGAACAAATTAGACTGTATTGGCGCTTTTCCACTACATGATACCGGCTCTACTCTACTCGACTCTACATGGCTTGTTCACTTTTCCATTACGACAAAGGACCTGGAATCTGGGAACAAATACTATTTTTTTAGTACCGCCTCAGCTGAGGTTCCAAAATGCTGGAACAGACACCAAAACGTGACATCACGACACTGCAGACACTCTCTCTGTGACCCACCGATTTACAAAAATCAGACATAGAAGTAGACAGTGAATAGCAAAACATTAAACCACATGATAACAGAACAAAACTACACCATGGACGGTCACATAGATTCAGTTTTTGGTGGCGGACGTAAAAATCCAGACGAGAAAATATACAATAAGCGAGTTTTCTGCAACTCTCTAAGCAGACAACACGGAAGTAACGCACTGTGTCGGACTAACGAGTTGAGCAGAGACGAGCTGGTCCCATGTGAGTGGTTTGACACCTCTGTGCTACAGATCAATGTAAAAAGGCACAGCAGTGAAGCTTTGTACCTCTGCTCTCTTCTTATGCAGCCGTTCTCTTAGGTCTCCGATGCGCTGGTCCATTACTGTCACCTGGGCGTTCCTCTTGTTCAGCAGCTCCTTGTTTTGAGCCAACTTGCTGCTCTGCTCCAGGTTATGACGGTTTCGAGCCTGATAAAAACAACACACATATGACATTTCTGAAGGTAATTCCTCGCCCACGGCACGTGAATCCATGAAGCTGTACACTGTAAAGAACATTATGAGGAGTGGACCTTCCTCACCTGTAGCTCCTGGTAGAGTTTTCTGAGCTCGACGGCTGCAGGGCCAGACAGAGGCGATCCTTTGGGGACATGGGATCCGATGTGTGCACCCTGGGAACCGGTGGGTGCACCCTGCTGCGGTGCTAAAGAATGTAGCTGAAGACGGCCTCTTCTCAAATCCTCCAACTGTTGAGTCAACTGACAAAAAAAAAAAAAAATCACAGCATATATAAATAAAAGAATTCAAGTGTAGACCAAGTTTATTTAGGCTGATTTTGACGTTACCTGGTCGACTCTGATCACTGCAGTCTGAAGCTCTGCCTGCTTCTCTTGAAACAGGCCGCTGACATGGTCGATCTCTGCAGCTGGAGACAACGGAAGAAGACAAATTAGATGGTAATAGAAATACTGAGTAAAGCCCTGGTATGTCTGTATGTCTACAGCATGTAAAAGACTTCAACATTTGATATTTATTTGACCTATGACAAAATGGTAGAGGAACACTTCATGGACCTCTAGGCAGTAATGAAAAAATAGTAATGAAAGTAGTAAAAAAAAAACGTGGTCTTTGGTGAAAAGACTGTCAATGCTCAAAAAATACAAAAAAAAAAAAAAAAAAAAAAAAAACCAGAGCACTCTCTTATCATTTTAAAATGCCTATATTAATTATGGCATGTATTAATGGACCTCAATGAGGTATTTGATCTACAGTGGTGGAAAAAAATATTAGACCATCAAAACTCATCAAAAACAATGGTTATGTAATCCAGTACTATCTACTGTGTGCATCATGTGACAGAAAAGAAAACATGAAATGAATAAAAACACTGTTTTTGTCAGTACGACATAGATATTGATGTAAGAACTGAAGTGATATTTGTTTTTTATCAAGAAAATGTATTAAATGGATAGATATCAGCTCTGAAATTAAACTATTGTGAGTTATTGTTGTTGTTATCATTACAAACAAATGTACCTTTAGTTGTACCAGGCAATAAAATGAACAAGAAACTAAAGAAAACAAGGGGTGGTCTAATAATTTTTTTCCGAGACTCTATGCTTAAATTCCAAATCCTAGGTTAAGCTCAAACATTTCATTCATATCAGGTGAAAACTAATAAAAGACTGTCCACATGTTATATCAGTTAAAAGTACCCTGCCTGTAATCATATGTTATTGCTGCTGTGTGTTAAAGCTTACAGAGGTTTCCATTGATCAGTTTACTGTAGTCCACTTGTCCCCTCATGGCTCGAATCTTCTTCAGCTTCGCCTCCTGAGTTTCTACCCTCTCTTTCAGCCGCTGTAACTTTTCAGCTTCAGACTAAATAAGGCAGAAAAGAAAACAAATGGCTCCATTGTTATTTCTGTATTTCTAAGATAAAAATGTTGATAAAATTAATCTTTTTTTCTGATAACTTGGGCTGAAACTGTGTTGTATCCAAACTATATCTAAAATAACTATAAACTATTACTGCTCTGACTGACAAATTAATTTTGCACTACAGCTGGCCTTTCTTGAATCTTATATTATTATTTGTTATAATATTATTCTCTGCATTTAATATTTTTCAGTGAAAATCAGGTATTTTCATGTCGATGCTCAGAAAAGCTAAGAGTGAATTCAGAGGTTATTATATCAGAACAGAGAAAAAAAAAAAGACACTTTCAGCAAAATATATCATTAACTGAATGTAAAACTCCATGGGTTTTTACTGGTGAATCAGTGTTACAGAAGATGTCAGTGTTTCCATGTTCACTATGGAGCCTCTGAACATCCAAATGGGTCATATCTGATGACCATGAAAAGAAGAAAAACTGCATTTTACCATAATTATTTACATGTATTGATAGGATTATATAGGATATCAGCAGTAATCAAATCTTTTAGATCAGTAGATGTGTTTGTTCACTGGTGGCTGTTTAGGTCTTTAAGGGTTATTAATATATGAGAACACACATGTTTGTGATTGGTAGGTTTTTTTTTTACATCATCATATGATCCTACCTGTGTCTGTCCCTGGTTAGATCTGCCTCCTTGCTGCAGATACCTCAGTCTCTGCTCCTAAAAAACGAAATATGACAGCTTGAAAATGTCACGACATCTGCCTTTTTTCAATAGTGCAGCTCATGCAAAGCTACAAAACCTGTGTCACCGTGTTGGCCCAGTGGGCTAAATAATTGCTAAAAACATTCTTCCATCATTACCTGCTACACCCTTTGAGTTTGTTAATAATAACAAACTCTGAACTCAGCATGGATGAACTATTCCCTGTGAAAACGTCTTTAACCCATAAGGACTCAGTGATAGTTTTGTGGCAGTTACAAAATTTTTTTTTTCTCTAGATTTAACTTTTGCTGAAGTATTTATCAGCATTTATTATAACATTGTCCTCTGTATTTTGTCATCCCTTCATTCGTCTTCTGAACGCACTTTATCCTCACTAGGGTCACAGGGGTCACTTGGAGCCTAACCCAGCTACTTAAGGGCCAAGGCAGAGTACACCCTAGGCATGTGGACAGTTCATTCCAGGGCCTTTGTCTTTTTCAGTTAAAAAAAAAAAAAGAAAATCAAATTAAACATATAACATGATTTTTACTGTATTTTTTTTTTTTTCTGTAAAACTCATGTGTTTTCCTGTATTTAATTCACTAATCATGTAGATGTTAATAAAAGCTCAGTTTAAAGTTGAGGGTTATTATATCAGAAACAAGAGAAAAACAAAGAAAAAGTTACTTTTTCAGCAAACATATCATCCACTGTCATTGATCCAACTCCATGGATTTTACTGGTGAATCAATGTTGTAGAAGATTACAGTGTTTTCACATTCACTACGGAGCCTCTGAACGTCCAAATGGGTCATATCTGATGACCATGAAAAGATGACAAACTGTATATTACTGAAATTATTTCAACATATTGATAGGATTAGTGGTTCAGAAGTTATTAAATATTTTAAGTCAGTAGATGCTTTTGGTCGGTGGTGCATGTTTGGGTCTTTATGGGTTAATCATACAGCTTCTAGCTATGAATGATGAACATATATTCGTTGACATACTTATTTGTTTCATGTGAAAGTTTCAATTAGAAAAAAGTATTGATGAGTTCCCTTAAATAACACAATGTTCAGAATCAAATCTGAATAGAAATGTGACAATAAAACTAACTTCATTTGTTGTTTACTCAGGAAACAACAATGCATCCTCATTTAAAAAAAAAAAATCAAACACCTTCATTTTCATGGCATAGTCGCGTTACGCATACAGTCATGGAAAAAAATATTAGACCACCCTTGTTTTCTTCAATTTCTTGTTCATTTTAATGCTTGGTACAACTAAAGGTACATTTATTTTGACAAATTTAATGATAACAACAAAAAATAGCTCATAAGACTTTAATTTCAGAGCTGATATTTATCTAGTTTTCATGTTTACTTGACAAAAACCAAAATCACTTCAGTTCTTACATCAATATCTATGTCATTGTACTGACAAAAACAGTGCTTTTTTCTTTTCTGTCTGTTTTAGTCACATGACACACACAGGAGTTATGACTTGATTGCAAAACCATTGTTTTTGATGACTTTTGATGGTCTAATCATTTTTTCCACGACTGTATAAACGATCATACTCCAGTGTCTTTCACTCGTACATGTTTTGTTTTTGTTTTTTATTTGCTGTTTGTTAAAATGGAAGACACCATACTAAACCTGCTACTCACTGTACTAGAGCACAGCCTGAAGTCAGTACAAACACATTTTTCTCTGCCATGCTACGAGGTAAAAATCATCCAAGGAATAGCAGCTAAGATTTTTTTTGAGCCATATATCTTAGTTTGTCAGTTTGTTGTTTTGATTTTCACAGACACACTTCAGTTTATTGTATTTCAAGAGTTTCGCATCCATCACCTTGTCATGTAAAATTTTGTTACTGGAAAATAAAGATGCTGTCAGAATGAAGTGGAGTAGAAATAGGTTTGTACTCACAATACTTGTGAAATTACCTCATTTATGAACGCTGTTGAGCAGTATAAAATCTTTCACTACACCCTGCCACCATTTTCCGTTGTCACGATCAATATTTATTAATGATTAGCGGCTGTTTATTTACGTTACAACATTCATTATAAAGACAGACAGGAAAGCGTGGCCTGTTATGCGCGATGCTGACTGAGGCAGTTTACACCTCTCTCTCATGCTGGCACGTACGGTAGTAGAGCTGACCTGTGACTACACACACACACACACACACACACACACACACACACACAAAGTGGAAGAGGGAAAAGGAATGTTGGCAAGAAGCCTCCCATCACTCACTGGAAACACACAAACAGGCCAATAACACATTACATAACAGTAGCTTGTTTCATTACATGGACACTGCAGGAGTAAAAGTGCAGTATCTGTAATTCAGGCTCTTTGTGGAAGTGTTCAAATCACATTGTATTATATTCACGTTGAGTGGATGGAAACTGCACTGTCACAGGGCTGGAAGACTCTTCCACTCTGAATGGGAAATACTTACTCACTGGAAGGAAACACTTAATAATTATCATCTGAGAATGGAAATTACTGCATATAAAAACGCTGAATGTCAGCTAAAACTTGATTGCTTCAGTTGGAGACTGTTTATGGCTGAAACTACGTCTGTTTTCATTGTTTTAGCCGACAGATACAGATATTTAAAGGTAAAAGTTAATAGAGGACACTTCTGTTTTCATTCTGTAGTGTAATACTGGTTCACACAAAGATTATCTACACGCATGACGAGACAAAACAGCACATATCCAATCAGTAGAGTAAAGAATGACATAATGACATAACAATACCCTAATATCACATTTCTTTGTGCTGGTAATCAATATTATTTTATATTAAATTATCATTTACTTTGTTTTCCTGGTCATTTCACCTCCATGATATGAAATTTATGCTGCCAGATCTCAAGAATTTGTTGCTAAAATAGAGAAAGATCTCAACCAAGTTTTCTCCTGAGCTGTTTGTATCAGAATGTGCAGAAGATTTATGGTTTGTAAAAAAAAAAAATGGGTCCAATACAGAGAGCTGGAAAAACTTTGGAAAAATATGAACAGAGGCGGTCTTATTTTTAACTGTGTCACAATTTGCATGTTTTAAAAGATTTAAAAGGAGTTGCAGTTTGTGACAGTGAGATTTACTTTTGTGTGAAACTACATTTCATGTTGTGTGATAGACACCACCAACACCAAAACAGCTGTGATCTCAGTAAAATGTTTTAAAAGATGCAAAAATCACTGCAATTGTTCTCATGCTGAAGCTGCAGAAACATCTTCAGCAACTCTGAACAGATTGTGGACAGAGAAATGTATGATCACACCATGTCTGTTACTTTCATACTGTGTAGTCCTGCTATTTTTCAGGCTGATACTTAAACATTTATTAATTTTCTGAACCATTTAACCCTTAAGAATGAGGACGACAGAGCCTATCCCTGCAGTTTTACAATAAACTGCAGATCTTTTGGACATTATGTAAAGGATGGAAAAATTTAAACATTATCATTAAATGACTTCAACATTGACTGTAATTATTTTTTTTAAATCCAAAATGGGGTCCAACAAGGTGCCACCAGTAGTGTGGGACTTCACATTACTATTTACTTGGGTGCCTGTGAGCAGTGGGACAATGGAGAAAACCCCCATGACACAGAAGCAGGAAATCACTTGTCATTGACCCGACTTGTTGTAAACCAACTGGTTCAACTTCCCAGCAGCTGTGCCTGATGACCACATTTCCTGTAAACGCAAAGGTCTCTTCCTTATCTGGGAATGGGAACAAGTGACTGACCATGGTCCTTGTCTCTCTCTCTCTCTCTCTCACACACACACACACACACACACACACACACACACACACACACACACACACACACACA
>JAPSES010000105.1:13341317-13352437 GCA_029822895.1 Maxillicosta whitleyi | reverse complement strand
CACACACACACACACACACACACACACACACACACACACACACACACACACACACACACACACACACACACACCTGCCTTCTTAATATATCCCTCCACACTGCTCTTATACACAGCTGGATGGAGTACAGTTACACACAGAAGGATCAACACACTGATTTATTTGTGTGTTCATGGGTGTGCTAACTCAAAGTGTGTGACAGTCCCCGTGGTCGTTTAGAGGTTGAGAGGAGGCTGTCTTGAAGAGGGAAAGGAATTTAATACTGGGAGAGGACTAGTGTTTGATTGAACAAAGCCACACACACCACAGCAGAACATATCTTTAGCCTGTCAGCAAGATACCCGTGTTTGTATTACCAAGCTCTGTATACATTTATAGTAACAGAACAAGATGCCTACATAGAACATACTATGTTATTATGCAGTCCTTTGGATGGAATTAAAATGTCACAATGGAATAGGTTAACAAAGATCACGTTATCATGCTTTGTTTAATTGCTAATTAGCCACTGTGATGTCTCCCATTATTTTTGCATTGGCTGTTTTGAGGCCTGGAGATTAGTTTTTGGCTGACTCAGTTGGTGACAATATTGGACAAAAGGGCAGAGCCAGTGATGCACACTGGATCATGGGTGAGCTAATGCTAAATGGTAGCTTACTTACAAGGTTAAGGAATTACAGAAACTCATCAACATACCTTATCATACCCACAGTGGAGTTTTGTCAGGAAAATGTGATTTAGTCAATAAACAGAAGGTTCTATTTGATCTTGAAAATGGAGCAATAATTTGAAGATAGACAGAGGAATTATTAGATTGTCAGAATAAAGGAAATGAAATTATTTCTTTATTTAACAGGGATAATGTAAACCTAATAATAACAATATTAATAGCAATAATACAAATAATACATTGCATTTATGAAGCATTTTTCATTCGGCAGAATCTCAAAGTGATACAGTGAGAACACAGTCCAATTAAAAATAAATAAAATTCTATGTAAGAGTAAAAGACTTAGCAAATAAAACAAAGCATCATGGTGGACCACAAAAAGTCTGTCACAACAGGAATGTCTTAAGTCCCTTTTTGAAAGAGTCCAGTGACTGTGGAGCTCTGAGGTGGTCAGGGAGGGACTTCCAGATATGGGAGGGGGCAGAGTAGAAGGCCTCGATCTCCAGTAGTCTGAAATTTAGTTCTAAGGAGAAGAAGGAGGTTGGGGCTGAGGGGCCAGAGGCTGAGGGAGTAAGTGTGAAGGGTGAGGAGGTCCTTGAGGTAATTGGGGGTGTTTGCATAGATGCATATTAAGGTCATGAGGGCTGTCTTCCAATTGATTCTGAAAGGGATTGGTGAGCAGTGGAGGTTATGAAGAACGGGAGTGGTGTGTTCCCGTTTATGAGTTTGCATGAGGACTCTGGGAGTGCTGTTTTGGATAGACTGAAATTTTTGTAGCTGTTTCCAGGGAATCCCATAGAAGGGCGTTGCAGTCGTCAAGCCTTGAGCTGTATTAGTTGTACCAAAGTTAGCCAAAACCTAATTTACATCTAATCGGAAAAACTCCTACAATAAAACGACATATTTAGTATTTAGTAGATGCATCCATAGTGTATCTCTGTCAGTCAATCCTCGTTATATTTGAAATCACAATATCTCAGGTACAACTTGCCCAAATGTTGTAAAATTTACATTTTCTTAGCTGCAGTGATGAAGTGAAACTTGTTTCATCACCACGAGTCAAAGGTCACAGGTCTGTGACTTCATAGCTGTCATTCTTATGAACACTGGGGAATTTTTGTGAATTTGACACCGAGTGAACATTAGTGTGAAGCACGAAGTGACTAAAGATCATGGGTCAAAAGGTCATAAGTCAAGGTCACTGGAATTCAGAAAACATGAGTGGCCATAACTGCAAGTTACTGGGTGTATGGTTTAAAAAGACCAAGGTGCGAGGATAGCGAACACATCTGACTGAATTTATGATGGCAGACCTTTTTGATTTTTTTTTTTTTTTTTACAATTCAAGATACTCTAACATCAGTTTTGTTATAATCCCTGCCCCATCCTTGATTGAATTTTTTTTTTTTTTTTTAAATCAATAAATATAATTTTTTTCACTGAACACTGCCTGGGAAGTACTAAGCATACCAAGTACTACTTGAAAAGTCTGGATAATAATATTAAACTGAGGTTCTTTGCAATATAAACGTGGAGTAGTGTGTATCCACAAAGTGTCCACTTCATAGTCTGTCTGAATGTGTTTAATGAATACTACTCGAGGCCTGATGCTAGCATAGCTCAGTAAAGAGTAATTTGTAATGATACATATCATTGAAATGAGTGGTAAAGTAGAAAACTGACACTGCAAACCAAACTGCTGACACACACAAAAAAAAAATCACATTCACCCTCTATAACACATACGCACACACTTCTGTCAGCATTATGGAAAGATGTGTGTGAGTAATGAAGGACAGAGAGCTTTTGGATATCATTACATAGCGTTTAGAGTCACACCCCGACTTGGAGTCATGTATCCACATCCTGATGTAAGGCTGACACATACACACAGACAAAATAACGCCAAGTCCAAGCACACATGGCTAAAAGAGGCCACACCTAAACCACGCTGACCTAAACACACACATACACTCCGACTGAGTGACACATACGCTCATACACTGAAACACATGGCCAACAGTCGCACCCTGACACAAACACACACTGCAGCTCATCTGTGTGGTGTATGCACTGTATGTTGTTATAGCTGGATCATGAACCGTTTGCCTTTTTCAAGCTCCGGGGTAAAAGACACTAAAAACAGAAACATACATTTCAAAGACATCTTCATATTCGCTCCCATTTATATGTTTTCAGTTGTTCTATTATGTATGATGAGCCAATGTGAGAAGAACACAAACAAGTGCAAGGTAGGAGTGTGAAGTATAAAGCAAAAGCGCACACTTTGTAAGTTTCACATGCATGTTAGTACACACACACACACACACACACACACACTGAGTAAAAAAAACAAAACACAAAGTGAAAAATTCAGAACTCACCCCCGCACTCCTGTGTTGGTTCAAAGTCTTTGTTTTTGCTTTAACCAAATGAAAAGACAGAGGACGAAGAAAGACGGAGACCTCAAGACGAGTGTGAAGGAGTGAGTGAGGTGAGAGGAAGAGGAGGAGGAGGAGCTGTTTGGCTAGGTAACAATCCTCTTAGCCTGGTTATGTCATGGGACCAAGCTAATCCTACCTTCACTGACTGACCAGCACATGAACACACACACACACACAGTGGCTGACTAACCAGCAGACTGTCCAACACAGACACACTCATACACACATAACCAACATAATACAAACCAGCTTCTAGCCTGGGGTTAAATACAATGCCAAACATGTTCGAAAATAGCTGTTAGTGATGAATAAAGAGCTCACAGCATGAGGTCACCTTCTGTTTTTACTATATGACTCATTATTATTTTGCAGGATGATAATAGGATAAAGTGAGCTAGATAAACAAAGCAATTAGCGCACAATAATTTTTCACACTATAATTACACTGGAGGATATGTACATACAGAATAAACATTAGTGTGGGTTTGTACACACAGGAGTTTTTTTTTTGTATTTGTGAAGTCTGAAAAACAGAGGCTTGCTCATCTTCCATGTCCATCTACGTTGTGGGGACCAAAATTGTGGATGTCACAATATACTCAGGGTTAAGATTTGGTTTTAGCAGCAGAATTTTGTTAAGTATAGGCTAAGCTAGGCTAGGCTAGTTGTAATAATTAAAGCTAAAGGCCTTAGGAATGTAATACGTCCCCTAAAAGAATAGTGTATATATATGTATGTATTATATATGTATGTATGTATATATATGTGTGTGTATGTGTGTGCATGTGTGTGTGTGTGTGTGTGTTTTTGTATGTTTTCACATGGTTCTTGCTGGTGGAGACCTATAATCATCACTGTCACTAATCCTTCAGCTAATCCGCAAGACTACACACACAGAGACAAATACATACACACAAACAAATGTGCGCACATGCATTGTACTGCTAATATCTGAGTACATACAATACCGCAGACTGACCGGAATGAAAATAAGGCTGGTTCATGTCATGCCTGTGTGAACTATCACAGACAATACAACATCCAAACATATACAATATGCTTTATATATCCAGACACACGTTAAATTTGGTGAAATACTTAGAATAAGATACATTCAGATGCATGTTAGGTTACTGCGTCTATCATCAAGTGTCTTAGTGTAAAGGGTTTTATATGCACAATAGATCATGGATAATTTTAAATGCATAACACGCCTCGTGCTGCGTCGTCAGCCCAGCCTCAGTGTGTGTGTGTGTGTGTGTGTCCACCTACCCTGTCATTAGCACTCTCTGTTGCTTCTGTGGTCCAGCTCTGCTCCAAAGGCTGCTGACTGCCTGCATATAAATGAACGGTAAAACAAAATCTGAACAGAAATATTGAAATAAAACATTATAATAAGTCAGAACAACCATCCCTTCCTCACTGTTACTACACATCATCTTCTAATATTTGATGGTTCTCATTAAAGGTTATAAATTTGCTGCTATTGTACATTTTCCAGTCCCTATAGTAATATTATACAATGAATTCTGCTGTTGACAGCCAATGTTATGATGCTTGCGCGTCCTTGTTATGCTCCCCTTATTTGTATTCAGTGTTTCTTGTTCCTGTTCCTGATATTGTTGGCATCTAGCCCACTACAAATGACTAAAATACAGAGGACAAAGTGTTGCAATAGGACTGATTTCACAGAGGATGTATTTGACTTTGACATTGACTAAAGACAAGTTGATGTCATTCGACTTTTTTGAAGTAGACATTTTTGCTTGTCGAAGCAAGAAAAGCACACTGTAAGTAATAACATGAGCAAAGTAAGGTTTCAAGTCCCCAGAAACAGTGCAAGGACAAACATACATTTTGTTATTAATAATAAGTGTGACGTGTTAAAATGCTTTCTTCTATTAAATGAGATGAATCTGTCTGTCTATATTCACTCTATCCTCTGTGTGTAATCTATAAATAGCATCATTCTGTTTAATTCTACTAAAACCAGACAGGTTCAATCTGGGCTAATCCCTAGCAGCTCCATGTTTCACCTCCAGTCAATAGACCAGTTCACGTACTACAGGGTAATGCTAAGGTCAAAAAGATTCTTACAGTCATGAGAGTACATATCAACAAACACTTTTACCATTAGAACGGAAAACACATCCAAATGAAAATATAACAATGATGCTTCATGATGTAGGAAAAAAAACCTGTGGACAAACACATCATTCACCGGTCTCGGATCCCCTCATGGCTATTTAATCCTTTTAATCTTTATTTTAAAGCTGATAATTTAATGATGAAGAGCAGCAGAGCAAAGTCATCGCTTTAGCATTTACGAGCAGAGTAATGTCCTTGTGTGGGCGGTGCTAACTCTCCACAGGCAGGTACAATATACCACACAATGTGAAATTAGCCTGGGACAAGGTGAGTTACATTGATCCCGAGAGAACGAGTGCCTAGTTTAGAAATATTTTATGATATTAGGGTGAGCAGCCAACAAACTGCAGATGAAATGGCTGCTTCTACATTTTCTACTTTGTGTTACTGCACACACTGCTGAGTGAATCTTCACTGTCAATTAATCTTTTTTTTTTTTTAATTTACTTTTTATTGTTGGTTTTGAGAAAGACAGAACACAAATACAAACAATAACAGAACAAACAGGATGGATAGAATCCAACATTCACGTAGCATTTAGTCTACACACACATCAATATGCTCATATACCCATATTAACTTTCTTCTTTACAGTAAAGTTTGAGGATATGCCCCCCATATTGGTACATTGTCATTATACAAAATCAGGCCTTACAGTTGAAACATAAATCAGCCATTTTAACCAATTTTCAGCAAAGATATCAAATTTACATATCATTTTATATGTGATTCTCTCATTAACATATATACTGTAAACTACATCAGTCCACTCATTTATGGTGGCTATGTCTCTTTCCAGCCTTTTTGTGGTTAGAGCTTTCTTACTTGGTACTAAGAGTAATCTCAATAAAGATGTTGCATGCTTGAGTTCTCCTAAATCATTGAGGTAAATGGTTTTAAAGTCAAAACAAACTTCAAACTTAAAAACTGCCTCCAGGAGGTGCATTGTCAATTGTTCTTATCATCCTTATGAAATGCATATCTGAGATGTAAGAGAACCAGGCTGTAAGCAGTTGCTTCTCACCAGGCAGCAAAATAAGTGTAACTCTCTCTCTCTTTCTCTCTCCTCTCTCTCCCTCTCTTTATCTCTCTTGATCTTACCCTGCTGCACCTAAACCTATTACAGATTTTCTGGAGGAACTGTGACGGCTTGAGAAATGACAGAGATAAAAATCAGGCTGAAATGGGTTTATCGCTTGAGACACCAATGACAAAAGGTGTAGTCTTAATAGGTGTAAAACACTAAAGATTTTATAACAAACACACTAAAAATAGACTCTGTGACTCAGCCAAACAGAAACAGTTAATTCATTACTCAGAATACGCTTCACAGTTCACAGGCATATGATATAATGAGGTTCTAATGAATGATAATTTTGCTCCTAATGAATGGGCAGGAAAAGGGGACTATATACCAGCAGGTGGTGAGGTTGTCCTGTCCCTGTAGGGAGTGTACACACACACACACACACACAGGAGCGCGCGCACACACACACACACACACACACACACACACACATACAAACGCCTACGCACTAGAACTGCAGTGGATGCATTTGCAGTAGCACTAATATGCACAAATATTACATAAGAAAAGTAATGTGATGTAAGAGTAGAATAGAGAAAATAGTGAATGCTGAATTCTGGTTACAGTTAAACTAATAAATCTTACTTTGAATGAAGAATTAAGATTAATTGCTTACCCTGTATGAATAAATGCTAATGGAGAGTAACATTTGCATTCTGCAGCACACCAGACATCTTCTATTCTCTGTGTCAACCCCTCCCATTCCCATTCAGATCTTCCCTGTCCATGTTACGTAAGTCTAATCATCTTATCTGGCTAATTACTGACCTAGACCCTGACCTCAACCTCCAGACCTCAAACATACCACTGACACTATTTGTTCCACAGAACCCCTGCACGTAAAAGGTTAAATAGAGTACATTTCAAAGCCATTTCCAGTCACAGAAGCGTGGACTTCTAATTATATGAGTGTACAAGGTCTCTGTGCTTGTTCTGGTTTACCTTGTGTCCAGGGGGGGCAATGTCTGAGGTAGAACCTGACCTCCGGCCTCCTGGCCCCCCACTGCTGGAGAAGATCCAACAACAGCAATTCCTGTGGTAGAACTCGCTCTGACAGGAGACAGAGTGTGAGAAAATGTTAACTGAGGATTTCACAAACTGTTGAAAAACATTACATTAAAGCAGTGCCTTCTGGTTCACAACAACAGAAACTTTAATTCAGACGGGGTTTAAAGTGGCTTTATTTTCATATTTAGTCTTAAATGTACAGACACCATTAGGTTTGTCGTTTTAGCGAAGTTGTAATGATCAGTTTCTGGCTAGAATATTCAGAATTAAAAGCAAAACTTGAATTTAATGTGACCTCCCTTTTCACTCAACATGTCTTTAACTCTTTTGTGCAGACCATTTGAATTGCACTGCATTAAAAGAGCGATCTTTTGCTCTTTTTAATGGAATTCATTCATTCATTTTCTGAACCTGCTTTATCCTCACTAAGATCACAGGGGTCACTGGAGCCTATCCCAGCTGCTTATGGGCAAATGTGGGGTACACCCCGGACATGTCACCAGTTCTTCACAGGGCTGAACACATCGAGACAAACAATCACTCACATATTCACATCTATGGACAATTTACTTAGATGGACTTTTGCATTTTAAACATTTCCCTGTGGTCTACATAAACTGTTAATGTTCTGCTTGGGTCTGAATTCTTCATTAATTCAACTCCACAGGTCCATCTTCAAAACTATTTCTGACTAATGACACCAGAAAGGTCGTTTTGAGCGCTGGCCCTTTAAATGCATGTGAGCCACTTCACACCCGTCCCCCCCAGGATGTTGGCTGTGCTGCTCTATCCCGTTCAACTAACAATTGAACATTTTATGTAATCTGCTCAAAATTTGAACATATTTTCAGTGTGGACTACAACCGCTGTTGCTGACAAACAATTACATCATACTTGAAATGTCTGTTGAAAGTCTTGACCTGTGTGTAAATGTGGTGATATAACTAGTTTTAGATGTAAAAAGTTAAAAAGGAATTTGAAACAGGTTGTAGAAATCCATTCAATTTTTGCCAAAACAAATATAAAGATAGCTTTGCAGCACATGGAAGGTTCAAATTCAGACTTTTGGAATTATTAGGGTCCAAATACACAAATAAATGAACCAAAGACTAACAAAAACTAGTTTAGCAAAATATACCCCTTTAATTTTGGCCTGTTTTACATCAGGTTCCAACACATTAGACACTTCTTACTGGTTGAACTACTTTTCATATGGAAACAAAAAAAACTGACTTTAACCTGTACAATAGTTTAACCTGATAAGACCTAATTTTTTGCTTGGTTTTACATATTTCCTGTGGTTCTTGGTGCATCTGAAGCAGAGAGCCTGATAACTAAATCTGTATTCTGACTTCAATGATTGTTTCATAGTACTGCATTTACTGCTAGACTAAAACAAACTGATACAAAACTGGAACACAGAGACGTGTCATACTGTAGCATATGAGTGTTTTCACAAATACAACAGGAAGTACATTAGTCCATCAAACCTAATAATACATGTATATAGACAACAGCATCACACCCACACACACCAGCAGTGAGGCCTGTTGTGGCCTTGAGGCATGGCCTCTCCTCACACAGGCAGGTTTTTGACATAAAACAATTTATTATGCCCTGCTTAACCCTGTGGAAAACAATGGAGTATCAGAGCCATTTATAGCCTGTCTGACCTAACATTCACACCAGAGTGCAAAACAAATACACTGTGTTATTATCTGGATCACTGCTTTATAAACTAAGATACCAGAATGTAGGACATCCTTTAATGGACACAGTAGCTTTTAGTGTCTATATGTGATGGAACACTTTATTCACTTTTACAATGGTATATACCCTACACAGAAGAATGTCTATTGATTTTACAGGCTGTAGCTGAAGTAAGTGCCTGACAATGTTCATTATTAGCTTCAGAGCAAACAATGTAGGCCAGTGTCACACCGTATAATTCCAGACTTAATCTTGTAAATACTGTACTCTGATGCTCTCAGGATAGGCTCTCAATATTTAATATGATAATGCTGCAAACGCTCTCCTTTTGCAAGTTTGTACAGAGGTGTATCTGGTTAATGTCACAGTAATAATAATAATAATAATGATAAATAAAATTGCAGTAATAATAATCATGCTTATGATTTACTACAGCAATGTTCAAAAAACCACACATTATAAATATGACATTATAGTTTACCCTTTAGACTTTCATTTTTCACTACCCCTCAGCATGTGTCAGTCAATATATTACAGTCACAGTAATGTAAGTCTAATTTGTTTAACTGAAGATAATACTTCATTTAAATAGTTCATCATCAGCATATAATTAAACTTTCTGTTGCTGACTATGTATTACAGGGGTTTGGATCAAGAATCTAACTACTGAGTCATTCATTCACTCATTCATTCAGTGAGTTAATGAATGATGTATTTTTGTCTAAGAAGCAACTTACCGGAAAAACAGAAGTGTCAAAAACCAGTTGCCTTTTATTATCTTATCTAAGTTCACACAGCAGGTCTGAATGCACAATTCTGATTTTTTGGTGAAATTCTTTTTTTTGTGTGCTCCTTAATTATACACATTAAATGCAACTTCTGTCAGTTTTGAGTATGAACTGAATGCGACCCTGTATGTGTAAAAGAGGTCCTGACCTAATATGTGAACATGCAGGCATGCACGCAGGTAATTTTTTTGTCACAGTTCAATGACGTAAAGTTCAGATTAATGTGACCTGGCTGTTTAGACTTAAGTCACATTGCAAAATATCAATTACGTATTGGATTTAGGATCAATATATGAAAGTGACCTGAGAGAGTGAGAAGAGGTCTATTTTAGTGGACCTCTTGTGGTTTTAGTTGAAAACCCCTGATCTATTATGTGTTTTTAACAGTCTTCCTTTGGCTTTCAACTCAAAAACTAGAATGATGCAGATGGCTGGACTCACCGTGTCCGTTCCATACTTCGGCTAAATGACACTCCCCCTCACCAGCCTCTTTACAGTATTCCACCACATCAACTACTCTGGTTGCTGGAGTAACTGGAACCTCTGTGAGCATCTGTTGGGTGTCATTGAGGTATACGGTCAAGATCACCTGTAACAAGACAAACACAATTTGAGTGACTGTATGTAGGTACATTTGCAACATATCACAAATTTCCCAGAAGTCCTGGATTTAAAACAGAAGCATATAAAAACAGTTATACATGCACTGCAGCCTGTTCACACACAGCACAGACGACAGAGCGTCCATGGGAAATCATGTAGCGTGTACATAATTTACACTCATTTCACCGTAGAAAATTAGAAAAGGTAAACCTAATTCTTCTGGGGAATTTTTTTTACTTTGAGCAGATTAATTGCAACCCAATCAATTCTACTTCAGAAAGTGAGAAGTAAACATTGTAATATGGAACTGCAGTTTTAGTACCAAAAGTATTTAGTGTTTTTTACTATCAACTTCATGTTGTGATAAATAAAAACTCAAGGACCTTTATATTTTAGTCTTTATCCATTTTCCCAGACAAACCACTACACTGCCCTGTGTTTACACATACTCATATCAAATATCTCTATGTAAGTATAATACATTCGGAATGACTCCTGGGTTCTGTCAACAATAGGCAGCCACAGTTATGACTTCATTCAGTCACATTTTTGTCCAAAGTATTAAAAATACAATGTTATAAACGATCTGTCTATATGAGCTGTCCCTCCATGTGTGTGTGTATGTATATATATAAAAAAATTGCATAATATGAATATATATA
>JAPSES010000105.1:13327529-13341217 GCA_029822895.1 Maxillicosta whitleyi | reverse complement strand
ATTAGTTGAAATAGGCCATTTTAGCCATCTAGCTCCATAGGGCCCCATTCATTTTGCACTCCAAATTTTGCCCCCAGTGGCATTCTGGTGGAACTGCAGCCAAAACGCTGGTACAATGGGGCTTAATAGAGAGTGGACTAGCTGTTTGTAAAGTAGCTGTGGTGCAAGTACATGATCGAGGGGGTCGCAACTGACATCGTCATATGAGTGTGAGGGTGTGCGACAACTACTGTTGTCACAACATCACAACATTATAAATCACTCAGCACATACTCCTTCCCTCCCCCCCTGCTCACAGATCAGATTGAGGTCCGTGGTGGTGTTGGTTGGGGGGGGGTGGCATATTGTCCAGCACATCACCACCACCACCAGTCACAAATATGTTTTTTGGGGACTGCACATAGTTAACGATAAGGAGAAGGGAGCTCACTTTAACTTTCCCTGAAATTTTTCAGACAGGAGTGTCTGTGTGTGTGTGTGTGTGTGTGTGTGTTGGGGGAGGGGGGGGGTATATTAGCACACTAATAGAGACTGTAAATTCTTTCAGTTTACAATCAACATACACCTAAAAATACATTATCATAAAATCTGATCAGGAAGATATACATACAGTGGGTTTGGAACAGCTTGTGCTGGTTACAGCAACACAAACAAATCACACTAGAAACACAAAAAACATTTCTTCTAATCAGCCACGATTTGTTCAACATATACTGAAACTGAAACAAGACACTGCCATGCATGTGTCTATACAACATATTGATTCTAGCTTTAATTACCTACCAATAGGCTAATTGATAATGTCACACAACTGCACACATACTCACTCCATGGCCCCGGCTTTAGCTTTATCTTAAGTTAGAAACAAACAAACAAAAAAATTGGTTTTATTTCTGTATATTTACTGTATATTTTTATCATATTTGCAAAAGGAGATTTAAAAGTAGAAGTCGGTAGTGACCCCCTTTCAAAGCCTGAAATCATTTCATTACCAAATCCTCTAAATTCTGCAGCTGAAAGATTAAACAGCAAATCAGAAAAGGACGTCCTGTGTTGCTGCAAGTGATGTCACTGGCAATGTCACTGGTGATGTCATGTCAGATACTCAGTCGGCAGTGGAAAGATAAATTTAGGGTAATCTGGGATAGGAGCACACAGACAGACCAGGCCACACACAAATACAGATACACTTCTAATCTCAGTGTTGGTTTTTTTTCACTTGCTTTCTCTTTTTGCTTGTATACACACACACACTGCACTGTGTACTGAGCACACAGATCAGAAGGCAAACACACACACACACACACACACACACACACATACACATACACAGTTAAATTATATACTGTTGACTAATCCACAGTATTCTATACACCTGTTCCAGATCATATAAAGTAATCTCTGGTTGCATGCAGACAGACTGAGCAAGGACACATTCTCTAAAGCTTGGATTAGACACACAAACAAAACACACATGCACACAACCTCACAAAAAACCCTGCAGACACACTATCAAACTGCAAATCATTTAAAGTAGGCTAATCGCGGCCTCGTGAAGGCTTTAATGTTTTTGTTTCTCATAGTAAAAGGTATTATTTGATGGAGCAAAAATAATAAAATGATCCAGAGTGGTTTATTTAAGTACTTTTAATATATTGCTTGAGTTAAACAAGCATTAAAGTAATTGCCTATTTTCTGATTTCACGTACAAACACCTCAGATTGTCAGTGTCCTTATAAAAAGATATATTAAACATGCACAGCTAAGGAACAATGACACTGCAAAGTTTCACATATAATTGTTAAGCACTTCACACAGCACTCTGAAATCCATAAAACCTAATATCAAATAGAGTATATGACAGCAAAGATAAAACTATAGCTAACATCTAATATTTCTCAAATGGCTGCAATATAATTATGTGTCCCTGCAGTTTACCACAATACTGTAAATCTAATGCCTCATACCAAATGAATTAAATTAATTTACTGTCTGAAAAAAAAAGTCTAAATCACAAAATTAAGATTGGTGGGTACTTTTGTGCAACTTATTAGAATGTTGGAATATGTTGATTGCAGATAGTTTATTATTTTACCTGAAATAAGTCCTGGTTTTTAAATGACACACATGCAAATTCTGTCTTTTGTTGATTGATATTGATAATTCTGATTTACTGCTAGATTTAGCAAAGATTACAACAACAGAATCATGTTTTGTCTTGAGTTTAAGTAAAATCATGAATAAAGGATATTATTAAAACATTTTTAAACATATCACCTAGACCTTCTTGTGCATGTTTCTGTATATTAAATAAATTAAGCTCACAATAGCTTTTCTAATCCAATAAATGAACACATAGTCTTTTCAGAGTTAAACAGTACATAGCGTTTGACATGAGTGATTTATGTGTTTAGGAACACAGTCTGCTGTTTACACCCACTTTGGACCTCAAGTGTTGCCACTCCAGGGTATCACCTGAGAGCCCTATATGGATAGGGTATATAGGTCAGCAGCTAAATGAATCAAAACACTTCCACTGAGCTAATAATACTGCAAATGAAGCTATACATAGAGACGTATCGTTCTCTATAGCTGCTGGCAACAAACTCAGATTGATAAAGTGTGGAATTATGATTCATGTAATGTTCAATAGGAGTTAAAATCACATTGTGTTCTTGTTCTAATGGTTGTGAAATTCAACACAATGAACTGACAGATTGGACTGTTTCTTTTCATCAGTGTGTGGATAGGACATTATAACACACACAGGCAGATTGAGATGTAGTTCCTAAAATGCCTCTGGTGCTGAATGGAGTGACTGGCTATTTTAGGCATTAGAGAGGGAGAAAGAGATAGTCATGGCAGACATAGAAAGAGTGACTGGAAGCAGCCAAAGGGGGGAAACAGCCTGCTCTCCCCTGTTTTGTCTATCTGTTGCAGAAAACACACCGTGGATTATTTTATTAGGTTCTCTAAGGCGGTTCAGCGCAGTCGGATCATTTGCAGGAAGCTGTGTGAAACAGTAGTGGATGCTCATGCCATTAAATTCAACCACAGCTGCAAAATCAAACACAAAAACAGATTGTGCTCATATTGTGAACAGCTTCTAAGATGACTGTGATTATAATCCTTGGTTGGTAGTTTGATGTTTCATAAGTCAAACCACACAAGACCACACAAAAAAATCTGCAGGATCACACACAGTATGAAGTGAACTATCTGTACATCACCCACTCACTGTGTCTGTCACAGAGTTCCCTCACCGTCTCCCACTCACCCTTGGTGTGGTCTTCCCAGTTCTGACCTTCTTCCTCAGTTTCCTGCATTTATTCACTTTGAGGCTCTTAGACAGAAACACCAGTCGCTCCAACACCAGCCCAAAGAATCGCTTCATTGGAAAACCATCGGTCGAACACACACACAGGAGTGTGCGTGTGTGAGCGCGTGCGTGTGCATGTGTGTTCGGTGAAGAAAGATAATGAGTATTAGAGAAAGTGGTTTCTCTGTAGGTGAGTGTGTTAGAAATGTGTGAATGTCAGACTGTGTGTCTGCGCCAGGGCAGGAAATACAAATTTAAGAGTGTGTGTCAGAGAGGAGGAGGGGGGGGGGAGTCGGCTTTCAGTAAATATGAGGAAAGGGAGAGAGGGTGAAGAGGAGAGGAGATGAGAGGAGGATGATGGCAGATTAAAATAAGAATCTCCACACTTCATGCCTGTCAGTCAGTCAGTCCAGTTCAGACTGACTATTATTTTGAGTCTGATATGATTCATCACCAAGGTTTTATCTTATCTTTGTCATTTCATTTCTTTTTTTGCTTTTATGTGTCATTAGAACGCCATTAGAGTGGCCTTGTAGGTACATGTTAGTCATCTTCTTCAAGGTTATGAGTGTTTATATGTTAATATGGTCAGCAGTATCAGACAAACTTATGTTTTTATTTTTGTCAGAGGCCTTACATACTCTGTCACACACATTTTTACATTTCAAAATGTAAGGATTATACAAGTTTTTTTTGGTTTTTTTTGGCCCCCCACCCCCTCATTAGAGGACAACTTTATTTTAATGTGTAAATTATTTACAAACAGTGATTACTCCCAACTGATCCACATCCACCCCACCCCTTACCCTGTGATAGAGAAAAAAAAATTATAGAAGTTGAATGCCTTCTGTGATGTTGAGTATTCTTCTTTGTTTTTCTAAAATATATCTATATTTTCTATCTGAAAGCCTCAAAATCACAAGACGTACTCCAGTGAGCATTGATCAGATCTCACACAAATAACATGCTGTGTATTGTGAATAAATTCAGAAATTCTGTCTGTAAATGTTAGCACTGGTCTTGTCATTACTGATATAGTTACAGATACAAATAAACTTTATTAAGATGAGATGTCTGTGATGTCAGATAAAATATTGTTAAATATCTCAAATCTACAATTTAGATTTTAGAATAATCTGTGCACACTGCAGAACTTTTACAGTTTACAGTCTTTTGTTTTCCCAGCAGATAAAAGCTGCAATGCCCTTTAAACCCAACAGAGTGGATTATAAATGTCAACATAAGCCATTTGTTGAATAATATACAGTTATTTCACTACACACAAAGCTACACTTTGTTAAAGGTTTTATTCATAAGAGTATGTGACAACAACATTTTTAAAAAGTCACCAGACGACGTGATGCCAGTGCTTTTTGTGTTTTTTTTTAACTTTGAGGCCGGCAGAGCCGGAGCCAGCCAGGTCACTTAAGGTCAAAGGAGGCACGTTCACTCTAAAAATCATGTATGCTACTTTGGTTTAGAGTAGTACATGTTTTTGTCTGACTGGATAAATTACAGTGAGACCATCTATTCCTCTATACTTCATGATCACTTCTTTGCATATTAACTCATAAAGACCCCAACATCTACTGTTGCCCAAAACTGTTTAATACTTATTGATCCGCTGATCCTATTAATCCATGTAAATAACTGATGTAAAATACAGTTTGTCGTCTTTTCATGGTCATCAGATATGACCCATTTGGACGTTCAGAGACTCCGTGGTGAAAGTGGAAACAGTGTCATCTTCTACAACATTGATTCACCAGGAAACTCGATGGATATCTTTGCTGAGAGTCACTTTTTCCTGAGTATCCCCTGTTTTTGATATAATAGCCATCAACTTCAATTTGAACATTAAGGAACATAAAGACCAAAACATCCACTGAGGACCAAAAACATCTACTGATCTAAAATATTTAATACCTGTTGATCCACTAATCCTATCAATACATGTAAATAATTGGTGTAGATGCAGTTTGTCATCTGTTTATAGTCATCGGATATGACACATTTGGACATTCAGGGCAATTGAGTTGGATCTCACTTTGTTTATGTTCAGTTAATGATAGATTTTACTGAAAAAGTGACTTTTTCCTCAGTCTTCTCTGCTCCTGATATAATAATCCTCAAATTTAATGTGAAATTTCATGAACATCTACATAATCAGTACATTAAATACAAATAAATATTTGCTTTTTACTGGAAATTATTCTAAATACAGAGGAGAATATTGTAATAAATGATAATAAATGATTCAAGAAAGGTTAAATAGACAGAAAAATTCATTTGGGAAGTGACACAAAAATAGCAGTGGGTCTTTATGGGTTAATATAAGAAAATAACAGATTTTCACTGGAGAAAAAGCTAAATTATATGAGATAATACTAAAATAAATTGTGATTAATCACTTAAGAAAGGTTGAATAGAGAGGAAAATTCATTTAGGAGCTGCCACAGGAATAACACGGGGTCTTTATGGGTTAAACATGTGTTATCAGGATGAATATTCACTAAACATAGATGTGGCTGTGTTGGATAAGTGGTGGTGTGGAGTGAAGCTGTCCAGAAGCAGCAGAGGAAATGCTAGAGGGGAGAGATTACAGGAGCCACACTGATACGCTCTGCAGCATGACCGGACAGCTACACACACACGTACGCACGCACGCGCACACACACACACACACACACTAAAACACACATACAGAGAGGACACACAAGGTACACTGGCAGAGGAGCTATCTCTCTCTCTGTCACACACAAGGTCACATGTTTGGTGCATGTGCTCAAAACAACAGCGGGAATTGACAGAAAATCAGCATTCAGGACTGGAGACATGAAACTATGAACTCCTGCCTATTATTATTGCATTCATATTTCTCAGAGATGCTTATGTTCCAGTGAATAAATTCAACAGCTCACTTCTTTTTTTTTTTTTTTTCCTGTTTTGCCATCTTGTCCTTTTCCCCTCACTCTGAACTTGCTTGTAGCTCCTGCTCACACTAGATAATAAATCTGCAGTCACAGATTAGTTGCCATGTGGGTCTGACTGATATTTATGCTCCGCAGTTCTTTGCAGCTGCTGGTCTTGGAGACACTGTACAAAACTGCAGTAAAAGACACCGTGACAGTGAATTACATGCCCAACAAAGACAACAATACACTTACTTTTTCAGTGTGTTTATATTGTAAATGGCATGAGCGCTGTATTTATATGAAGGGCATTCAGAGGGAATAAGGACATACTGCCTTGAAAGAGATTGTGTAGGTTTCCGCAAGGACTGGTGTGTCTATAAACAAAATGTTCTTCCAAGTTCTTCAAAGGGAGAGTACTGCACATCCACCCACGACCACAAACAATGTAACCACATAACAGAGATTCACACTCACACAACTTCAAACAGGGAAGTCTGCACCGATAATTTGAAGGAAAAAGTTGGTTTTTCTAATTTACTACCAACTTTGTATTCTCACTTCGTAGGACTAAGGGAGCTGGGGTGTGTACACTGAACATCTTCAGCTGTCACCAGCTGCTTAGTGAAAGAACAAATGTATACAGTGTGTTCCAAAGGAGAACTAATGGTTCAGTCTTTGAATGTGTAGAGGTAGTGTTAACATACTTATACTCAAAGTAAAGTTCAAAATGTTGCTGTTATCCCATAAAGACCCAAACCTCTTCTGGTGAAAAAAGCAACTGATCTAAACTGTTGATCCATTAATACATATGAATAATTGGTGTAAAATGCAGTTTGCCATCTTTTTATGGTCATCAGATATGATGTCCAGAGGATCTGTAGTTACCATGGAAACACCATCATCTTCTACAACACTGATTCACTAGTAAAACCCATGAAGTTGGATCAGTGACAGTGAATGGACACACTGGGTTTTACGTTCAGTTAATGATATCACTGCAGAAAAATGTTACATTTTCCTCAGTTTCTTCTGTTTTGATATAATAACCTTTAAATTAACTGAGTTTTCATGACTATCTAAATTAAATATAGGAAAATACATAATTTACAGTGGAGAAAAAAATGCAAAATACAGATGGTAATATTAGAACAAATGGTGATAAATCAATTGAGAAAGGTTAAATAGAGAGAGAATTATATTTGGAAACTGCCACAAAAGTAGCACTGGGTCTTTATGGGTTAGATTGTCATGCCTTGAACGTATTGAGTTCATGTTTTGAGGATTTCATGGATCATCATTTTACACAGACATCACACTCAGAGTAGGAAGCTCAAATGTGTTCATGAGTAGGATAATCTTACGATGTCGTATTACAGTGTTCGCTGCTTCATGACTGATCAGCAACTGCAAAGATGGTGGAAAGTGAATGTTGAAATGAACATATTTGCAAAAAACAAAACAACATATTTCGTAACCCAGTAGTTATCATTTGACAAGTAACACTGAACCACTTCCTACCTTAAAACTGTGAAATATCTGCTTGAAACACATTTTTACACTGGTGAGATACAGAGATAAGTGTTCCAATGGAACTTAATGTTGCAGTCTTAACCAGAATATTTCTGTGCTCATTACACTGCTAAATTGATTATATCCAGTGTGTTTTTCTTCCAGGCTTAAAAGTTCATGGTGTCATTTAGTCAAATCTAGAGCTGTAAAAA
This sequence comes from Maxillicosta whitleyi, assembly GCA_029822895.1. Classification (NCBI taxonomy): domain Eukaryota; kingdom Metazoa; phylum Chordata; class Actinopteri; order Perciformes; family Neosebastidae; genus Maxillicosta; species Maxillicosta whitleyi. Next base: position 13,333,262 of record JAPSES010000105.1, on the reverse strand, counting down.
AAAAAAAAAAAAACAGCCCCACCCTCACCTCTGGTGGCCATTAAAATTCCTCTAGTCCCTCATTAGATCCAGCCTTTGTTTTGTCTATTCCAGCCTTTCTTTTAATAAGTGGTGTCAGATGATTATATTTTTTAATCAAATTAAATGCTATGGATTAATTTCGATTAATCATGGTTAAATATCATTCATTTTTAATCTATATTAATCACATTAGAGTAGAGCAGCTGCTCCTCCATGTTGAGAGGAGCCAGGTGAGGTGTTTCCTGGACGCCTCCCTGGGGAGGTGTTCCAGGCATGTCCGTGCGGGAGGAGACATTGGGGCGGACCCAGGACACACTGGAGGGATTCTGGCCTGGGAACGCCTTAGGATTCCCCCAGAAGAGCTGGTGGAAGTGTCTGGAGAGAGAACTGTCTGGGGTCCTCTGCTGAGGCTGCGGTCCCCACCCACAGAAAAGTGGATGAAAACAGTGTGGGATGGTGATTTAACAGTAATGACAGCATCGTTATGAATACTAAACTCAATTTCTCTAAACGGATCCTTATACACACCCAAAAATTACACACTGGACTTCATCTACATTAATTATTTTTAATTGCTGTGTATCAGACGAGGTGGCCGAGTGGTTAAGGCGATGGACTGCTAATCCATTGTGCTCTGCACGCATGGGTTCAAATCCCATCCTTGTTGGGCCTTCTGGGTGGGCAATTCCAGTCCTTGAGGACTGGCATCCTGCACGTTTTCCCTCTTCCATTACACCTGAAAGCCATCGCATCATTATCAGGCTTTGGCAGAGCTGGATGATGAGCTGATCGTTAATTGAACCAGGTGAGATGGCAGAGGGATAACATGCAGGATGCCGGCCCTCGAGGACTGAGTTGGGTCAGCTGCTGGACTCTAATGATATGAATGTATGAAACTTAAATCTTATAATATGGCTAGAAAATAGGAGAAGCAGCCTGTGACTGAAGGGATGCCAGCTTGATTCCTAGACTGGCCTACTGTTGTGCCCTCTAGCTTGCACTTAGATTGGGAGCCCACTGCTCCCAGTCTGGAGTGTGGGGGTGTTACTGCATGTATACTAACAAATAAAGACTCTTTAGCATCAAATGGTAATATCTTCCATGGTTCTGACTGTGCTTCAATATTTTACTCCTGTATGTATTCTGGTGCATCATGTTTTATCGCCAGGTCATATTTCTAATATGTGATTGATCTCAGACACTTTCATCTTCCTGTTTCTGGGATGAGTGTGTGGGTTGTATAACCGAATTTATTATTAGTGATGGCTATGGTGTAATCGTCATTTTAGAACGTGCATTATGTAACAGACACAGAGTAGTGTAGTTAAGACTGGTTTTGCTTTGCTGCGTGTCATATTGAATGATGACAGACCCTTTTGGGATCAGGGTGTGCAGTGTGTTTATACCTGCTCCACCAACCATTCAAGGTGAAGCGTCCTCATGGGAGTTTAGTGCTGTTCAACTGTGGTGTGTTGCTTTCACCCCCTCCAATCCAATGTCCTGACTCATTAGCTGCAGTTTCTTAAATTAATTCATCTATGCATGTGTTTGAGTAAAGATACACAAATATCACAGTTTGGCTAAAAATATGACTAAGGCAATAATGTAATGAGGCTAGCAATTTATATTCTTACTGAGCTTAAAGGGTTCATATTTATCTAAACCCACTTTTATTAGTCTTTGGTTCATTTATTTGTGTATTTGGACCCTAATAGTTCATAAAATTTGAATTTGAACCCTCCAGGTGCTGCAAAATTATCTTTATATTTATTTTGGCAAACATCAGGTGGATTTCTACAACCGGTTTTAATGTCTTTTTAATTTGTTATGTCTATAACGAGTTGAATCACAACATTTGCACATATAATGTAAACACTTCAGATGATTATTTCTCAGAGTACGACATTATTATTTATCAGCAGCAGTAGTTTTAGTCCAAACTGAAAATATGTCCAAACTTTGAACCGATTACTTAAAATGTTCAGTTATTGGTTGAACAGGACAGAGCAGCCCAGTGAAGAACCTGGAGGGGGCGGGGCCTGAAGTGGCTCATGTGCATTTAAAGGGCCAGTGCTCAAAATGACCTTTCTAGTGTGTGTCATTAACCAGAAATAGGTTTGAAGATGAACCTGTGGAGTTGAATTAATGAGGAATTCAGACCCAAGCAGAACATTTACAGTTTATGTAGAACACAGGGAAATGTTTGAAAATGCATAATTCTATTTAAAAAAGCAAAATATCACTCCTTTAAGGTAGTCTTGAGAAAGATGATTGAAGAGCAGCTGATGAAAGCCCATAAAACTGAACTTTAATTACAATGACATTTCAAACAGTGGTCTGGTCAGTACTTAATGAAGAATCATGGGAGGATAAATGAGTGCGGAGGAAGTCAGAACCCAAATCAATATGGGCTTATGTAAGATACACTACACATGGACAATAAATACTGGGACACCTTACACCTACATTTTATATGACTTCTTATTCCTTTTGATTAGAAATACTATCATGATGTTGTTCTCAATAATTATCATGATAAATGTCAGATTAGTAATATATATAATATAATAATAATAATGAATATATCTGTAAATAAACACCATATTTATGTTCATCACCATGTTTATGGAATGGCTTCTCAGGTCATCTTGCGATAATAAATAAACAAATCATCGCATTTGTGATTTAACAGAAAATTACGCACTTCTCTTCTTTTGACATTTAGTAAATATCAGTAAAGTTTTGCCCATAACTAACTAACTAACTGACTATGACATTTGTACAGTATGGTATGTTTTCTAATATCAGTTGATTTAATTGAATTTTATTATACATATAATACAGAAAAGATGTTTGTTTTAGTCATTTGAATTAGATTTTGGTCTATTTATACTTTTACTTTTTACTATTCACTACACTTATATCAGATTTATGAATAATAATCTACATTATTAAACTATAAAACATCCTGCCTCATTACATAAGTGATTTTATCCAATCCAACTTCATTCGTAAAACACTTTAAAAACAAGTGGACCAAAGTACTGTACAGAAGAATAAATAAAAGCCATAATAAAGGAATAAAATACAAGAATAGAATAAAATGACATAAAACGTTGTGCCATTAAAAACAATAAGAACAATAAACACATACCAAATACCAAATAAAGCAGTAGAATAAGAAAAAATACTACATTCAAACTTCTCTCATGGCGTCAAACACCAAGGAGAAAAGACAGGTTTTAAGAAGGGATTTCAAAACACACAGATTTATCTCAACCTCTGAAATATTTTTGTATCTACATTTGCAGCTTCATAAGTTACACTGCACAATACACAGCTGAGATTTTAATGCCACACACTGATTTAATAGACGCAGCGACCAAAATTAGGAAAGCATTGCGCACTCACTGAGGAGAAAATAGCTCTGCCACACCATCCTCTGAATGAGGCTGCCTGGAGCCACACCTGCTAATAAACTGGGAAACTTTACAAGCTTAAATATGAAGTCAGACAAGTAGCACTCATTGGAAACAGACTGTATTACATTAACACTGCAGTGGATCTTGAATCAAATATCCAAAAGGTTTCATGGTGAGTTGGAAGATCATGCACAAAAAAAAAAAAAAAAAAAACGGGCAAAGGTGGAATGAAAGAAATTTGACAGATCAGCTCCTCTGTTGGCTGTGTGTGTGTGTGTGTGTGTGTTAAAGACAGAACAGCAGAGGAACACAGTGACAGCTGAAGGTGATTTGCGTTCCAGACACCCCAGTTCCCTCTGCCTACACCCAAACACACACACACACTCGCACACAAATCAGTCAGTTATGTCTCTATAGGAACAGCATGTGACCTGTGAAACATGAGCTTCCAGCCCATTGACAAAGACAGTATCCCTCCAAGCCTCATCCGTGTGCGCCGTTTCTGTGAAACACCAGCGTTTTTGATTGTTTTTCCTCAAAATATCAGTCCAACAGCTCTTTCCTGATACGCCACAGTACTCTCAATGAGCAACAAAACAACTGAGCGAACAAAAAAACAAAACAATTGGAAATGTTTTGTGCTTGTGGGAATTGGAGGTTGTGGCAGCAGTATTGCCAGCTTTCTGCCAAGGGAAATATGTGTTGGCTGCTCAGCATTTCAAAAGAACTTGCCAGATGATATCATGCTCTGTTTTGCATTTGCCGTATCAATCTTGCAAGCCATGCCCTTTCTGCAGAAGTGAGGGCGAAGGTGTGATAAGAGGGGCACAGGAAAGTACAAATGGTCATCCCGCAACAGGAGACATAAAGGTAGAAGTCAAAAGTTTAGACAATGAAGCTGAAAATTCAACAATAAAAGCTAAAACTCTGCACTTTGATGAAGGAACGGCTCAATTAAATGCCTGAACTGGGAGGGATATCCACAGTGGGGTCAGAGGTCATGGTAGAAGCAGTCTCCCTCCCTCTTTGCAGTAAACACATCTCTATATCTTCAGTGTATTGTCTGGATCTGACAGCAGCCCGGCCCCGCCACAAAGAGGTGTAGTGTTTTCAGTTTGTGTGTGTGAAAGACTCAGAGGAAGGACAGGATAGAAACAGGAATACTAATGGTTCACTCATTTCTGACGCTGGGGGGTTAGAGATAACTTAACACACTGTAGGCAAGTTAGTGGTGTTTCCTAGTGTCAGACAACTTTTGACTGTTTTCCTAAGTTTGGAAAAGTCTCTTGGGCTTATTTGAACTATTCTAGAATTGTATATAAACCAAGCAAATATAATTTTTCATCAGATTTAGAAAATAAAAAGGCTGATTAATCCATTGTAGAGGAACTATTTCTCATTATAATATTAGTTTTCTCCACCGGAATTAATGATTTCAGACAAAATAATCACACCTAAGATAACATACACTCCCCGGCCAAAAAAAAAAAAAGTTGCACATGTAATATTTCAGTTTAATTCCAGTACACGTTCACTGTCACATGTTTTTTTGTTGTTTTTTTTTACCACATAATATATACACAGTGCCACAATAAGGTTCATATTTTTTTCCATCCATAGTTTCATTCATTTTCTGATTATTGATGATGCAGAATCAAACTGCTGTATCAAGTCTTCATCACATCCTAAATTAGAGTCTGGACTAATCTAACAAAGTTCATAGTGTCTATGAAGAGCTTTTTTCCAAAACGCTATAAAACCCATTTAATTACAATTTTTTTAAATTCTATTTTATTACAATCTGATTTATGATAGCATCAGGAAAATTAGAACAAGGTTAATGTTATCTGCTATTTCAATAACAACTTTAAACATTATAGTAGTGATATTGACAGAGAAATATAATATATAACAATAAAAACACTTAATTTATGAATATGGATATATAGCGTTTTGGAAAAAAGCTCTTCCTATGTTCTTATAGTTTATTTAGTTTTCTTTTGTATCAGACACATATTCAGTTTTTCATAGCTGACATGTTGCGGTAGTAAAATTCCATCTTCATCAGAGGTGTCTGTGCCCCGATGAACATCAGTCATCTTAAAACACGTCACACACCATCATGTGACACCTCTGATGAAGACGGAAGTTTACCGCTGAAAGATGTCAGGTATGAAATACTGATTACGTGTCTGATACAAAAGAAAACTAAATACATTAGAGTCTGGACTTTATGGAGGCTAAACCATGTGTGAAAATGATGTCTCATTGTCCCTGAACCATTCTGTCC
>JAPSES010000105.1:13312753-13325784 GCA_029822895.1 Maxillicosta whitleyi | reverse complement strand
AAATTTCATATATATTGTATGCTGAAACGTATATAATACATATGACAATAAAGCAACTTTGACTTTGACTTTGACTTGACTTGACACAGGAAAATAAATGTACAGATAGTTTTCTTCATTTCTGAAAAGAAATATAGAAAAACAACACTGTAAAATGTTACATGTCCATATGAATATAACCCATGTAAATTCTCCATTACAAAATCAAATAAAAAATAGAATTTAAGAAACAATAAAAGTCATCTCGGGGTCACAAAAACAATAGCCTTAATATGCAGCATCCACTTTCAAACAGTACTTAGGAACAGGTATTATTTATAAGTGTAATGATACTATATTGATGGAGACTTCAGCACCAATGCATATAATTTTCCTTTTCATTGTGGAAAAAAAAAAAAACATCCTGCATTGTATGGGCAGTTTGTAGTTGGTCAATGATAAAGCCTTTGCAAAAAAATGTTGAAGTTTTTTTTTTTATATATATATATCTTTCCTCAATCTCTACATGAAGAGAAGCGAGCCATGGGATTAAATAAACTACATCCTGCTCAAAATGTGTGTACTGTATATGTCAAACCCTGGCATTTGCAGTGTGTATTTGCAGCACAGTTGCTGTGGTTTCATCGAGCAAGGAGACTTTAGAAAAGGTAACATACAGTTAGCAGGATGGAGGAGAATGATGAATTAAAATTCACTGGTAGGATTATTTCAGCAGAGTACATCCACTAGGTCAGACTGGGGACAACGAAGTATCCTATATAGCATTAGAACCTAATCTGAAAAGAAAATGTGATTTGGGTGCCTGTTAATTAAGCTTCTCAGGGTATGAGTATATAATGAGCTGGATCACTGTAAAGACTATACTCACCGTCCTAGTCCAGCTACGCAGTGCACAGCCACACAACAGCCAGGCTCATCCCTAAACTTGGCCTGCAGCAAATTCAACCAATCATCAACCACCTGATCTGGGGGGGCCGACCCATCATCAAATGGCCAATCCTAGGAGAAATAATTATTTTTCATTTCAGAAACCTATTTGTTCAAAAGTTTCTGTAGTAGAAGCAGATAAATGTGTGTGTGTGTGTGTGTCATGTACCAGGACATGTATGCCTTCTTGTTCCACTGGTGTCTTGTCATAAGTAGCAGCACACACTCTCACCAGGGTGTTCACGCCGTATGTCTTAAGATCCTAAAGATCAAAACATGTGCAATTTAGACACCACAATAAAGACAAGAAAAAAAATCCAACAATTAAATAGTGTATTACCTCTATGAACTTTCCCAGTTGTGCATTGGTGGGGTTGTGCGTGATAAGAAATCTCAAACAGTCATAAGAAATCTCCACTGGAGCCGGTCGATTCATTTTAAGATCCACAAAGATTTGTTTAGAGACAAAAGAAAAATCAGCAAAGATACTGTGCTTTAAAGAATGGAGCTAGAAGAGTCAAAGTGGACACCCTAGACCTGCTTTAAAAAATGGAAAAAAAAAAAAAAAAGCTTTAACAAAATGTCATATAAGAAAACAGACTCCCACTATATTATAATTCCACTATGCTGCATTTAAGTATGTCTTCTCAGCAATAAATAGAATATTCTGTGACAAAAAAAAGAGCTATCTTTAAAAATGATGGAAAGTTTTTTTTTTATTATTATTATTATTATCTTGGCAATAAAAAAAAAAATTGGCCGTCGAGAAAAGGTTAGACCTTAGTGACCACGTTAGGGTTAAAAATATGTGGACAGAGAATACCCAATGTCCAGAGGGGGATAACTGAAGACAGAGAGCAGATCTGTTCTTTTTTTCTTTCAAATCTCTTAGCCCATTCAGAGAAAACTTGAATAAATCAGAGTAGACAAGGAATGCAAAAGAGGAAAAAAGAGCAGAGAGGAAACAGAGACTCCCAGAATAAAAATCAAAGCCTCCCCTACTCCATAGGACAGGTGAAAGACTGAAGGTTGGCTTTTCTTCATATGTGTTGAACTGGTGGCAGTAAGGACCTGCAGAAACACAAACATTACATTTCATTTCTTTCCATTCCAACTTTTAGCCCTCTGCAACATCACCAGTTACTGTAACACACCAATCTGTGTGAATGGCAGTGGTTGCGCCTTGCTTGTGTCTCCTGTTCACTTGTCCACAATAAGCAGCAGGTGCTGGGCTTGGCAAAACTCCCCTCCAAGCCTCGCAAACGCCATACATGTGCAGCCTGAAAGAGAAACAGTTAAGCCACCGTGATTTGCAGCAGTGGATCGACCCTGTAGTTTAACATAGGATGGCGTGATTGGTGGCAAAGTACTCACTGTGATGTGAGCTGAGGAGATGGTTCATTGAGCGTACACAGGCAAATGTGACGGCTCCGGGATGTAGACACACCATTGATGATGATGCTGCTTCTCTAGGTCCTGGCTGACAACGGCCCGCTAGCTTACTGCTAACCTGCATCGAGAAGAAAAACACGTTTCATGTACTCCCCCACTAGTGGCTGATGTAAAAATATGAACATCCTCTGTCCTTCCCAAACATGACCAGTACATGCTAGCCTATAATTGTACCCAACACGTCTGACGCGTCCTACCAAGCAATTTACTTAGATTTTAGATTGACAGTACAACACAAATGCCAACAATTTAGTCAGTTTTAAGGAGAGATTTATCCGAATCAACCAATGTTAGCCAGCTAGCTTAACGAAATCAATAATCACCGCTATCTGACGTCGCACATAGCGCGTGCACCTAAGTGGGTCAACGTTAACACTCAGGTTAAGCTAAGTGCACAACATTTGGCATTAGCTAGTTAATCTTTTGATGCCTCTCCTCGACATCTCAACCTGACTGTTGACCTCGAAGATTTTCTAACATTCAGCTAGCTAGCTTAACATGACATGTAACTGGTTTAATAAATACAACATTCTATTAGTCACCCCGTACCAAGTAGGACGTCAAAAATATTACCAGACCATGGAGACGAGCTCAAACATCAACGCCTTTAATATCAGTGACGAGAAACATCGTCATCCAGGTCATACAAAAACCTGGTCAACAATCATGTTACCAGAATACATGTGAATGTTAATGTTAATACTGTCCGGCTGAGGCATCAACCGGTTACAACAGCAGCCAAACGTCAGCCGCTACATTGTCCTTGTTAACACTCGTAGCATTAGCATGCTAAAAAAAAAACAAACAAAAAAAACAGTAGCAGCTATAACATCCAAGTTAAACACAAATGACTGACAAGGTTACTTACAAAACGCAGGAGTTTCACAAAAATACAGACGCTTTTAGTGACAGAAAATAGCCTTCAAGGTAGACATGTTGAGCAGAAGTGTCGAATTAGCCGTGATGTGTATTAGAAACAACTTCCTGTCACGAGTTCTCAGAATAAAAGAGCTGTTTTAAGGCATCGTGAAGCTTTTAATTTGAAATCAGAGACAAACTTCCGGTATCGGTACCGTCGTGATGCCTTTCTGGTCCTGCTGTCACTTTCTCAGGCAAAAAAAAAAAAAAAAAAACTCCTTTACTGACTCATATATAACTTTAAAGAAGCCATAATCTTTATGTTTCAGACATATATGCATTATACACCCTAATCTATGCATTCAACCGAATAAATGCACAAACATAAAAGCTACACTCAGCCTTTCTATAGACATGCTTTTAACATATGGTAGTCATTTGTCAGGGATTGGCCCTATGGTTTGGCTCAATACCACTGGATGAGCCGTGCTAAAGTCATTGCTGCCCTCTACTGTTGCATAGTTTACACCCCATAACAGCTAAACTTAGGCAAGTAATCAGAGGGCTTTTTGATTGTTTATTGTTTGTTTACACATGATTAATCATATGACCACAAGAAGACAGATCTACATTAACTTTTTCATATACAAAAACAAGACAAGCAGCTATAGATGCCTGGAATTTGGTACATTACTGACATTTTCTCACTTATTGTCACTGTTTTGCTTTATCCACTCATGCATGTTTTTGCTGGCCTATCTCTACAGAGGAAACCCACACAGGAAAAAACGAAATGAGAAGTGGAAACAACATTAACTAAGGGTGTGGCTCTCATTCCTCCTCTCCCTTTCTCTTTTTCTCCTGCTCTTTCTGTGTTTTTCCCCTCCTCTCTGACTCAGATCAGTTGGCGAGGATGGATGTTTTCTCTCCCTGCTCCATAAAGCACACGCGTCTCTTTACCTATTCATAAGGTGTTAGTTTACATGGCTCATAGGGAGTGGACGATCTCTGTACTTCACAAACTGACAAGACAGGACATGTAAAGTCTGTGGGAGATGACGTAGCAGCTGCAGAATCTGGTTTGGCAGGATTTCTGAGGAAAGGGCGAGAAAGGAGAGACAGACAGGGAAGGAAACTAACTCAGTGGTTTAAAGTAGATTTCAGTGAAATACATTGAACTCCACTGATCTCTACTCATTTTCTACTGCTGGTGAGGAGGAGATACTTGGTTTTGGTATTTGACTCAGGTTTCAGCACCAGGTAAGGGTCTTCTAGTTTAACTTTCATGAACACAAGTTTAGCCCATGATATAAACCAGAACTGTAAACAAAACTTGTTGCCAACTGTGTCTAAATGTTACACTAAATTGTTTAGTCCTAAAACAAAATGAATCTAAGTTGATATTTATACCAACATATTGTAAAGGGAGTGGCTTTTGCGTTAACTTCATCTTAAGTGTTGAGATGTTGTGCAACTGGTGCAAAAGGAAAATTACTAAAAGCCAGTTTTGGTGTTGTGTTTTAGTCTGTATTGTACACTGCCAAGAGAGGTTTAGAGTGTAACCTTTCACCAAAACAGCTTTTACATCACATTTACACTAGTGTATCCAGTTAATATCTAATTTTTATTGAAATGATGAAAAATCTGTATGTCAAAATGTTGTTGAACATTGCAGTTTTCTATACAGTGTAGAAGTAGTAGTTTCATTTAAGAAAAACAGGCAATTGTCAAATAATTATGTGTTTATTCTGAGGTAAGATTTGATGCTTTAAAATGTACTCATGGTTGATGAAAAATATACATATTTATGTGGTGTGTGAAAAAGTTCAAGGAACAATTACAACAATTACCAACAGATCAGATCTGACATAATGAAAAGATCAACGTCAGAGTAACTGGTGATTAAAGCTGTACCCATCTACGTAACAGTTGGATTTATCCAGAATTTAAAGTGTTAACACAGAATAGTTCTCTTTGGTAAGCCACTCCTGTTTTGTGAAATCTAAATATTTTACCCTTTCCTAAACACTGAGTGAACCTCTACTGCACAAGAAAACCACACAGGCCTTCGGATACTGTTACAGATTCCATACTGACTTTGTGTCTCATCATGCCCATGAACGTAATGGAAATCATGAATGAGAGTGGTTTAAAACTCAGCTCAGAGAGAAACATAGCCTGAAAAATATATCTGTATTATTCAGATTCATTTTTTTCCTTTAAAATCCTAGAAATGTACAAATTTGCTCTAGCTGCATATGGTTGATCCTTTACAATTCAATGTACTGGAGCATTTGTACAGATTTCAATTCAGCTTTGACTCCAGAAAACAGACACATTTTGACATTATGTTTCACACAAACAACAATCCCCTCTAATATAATATAATACAATTGCAGTATTATTGACTGTGCACTGCTTTAAATGCTTGGAAACGATGGTAGTTCAATAGAAAATTATACAATGATTGTACACATTACATTTGTTTGCATTTGCAAAGACATGTAAGCTATTTGTTTAACACATGCACACACACACACACACACACACACCACACAGTGTGTAGGTAACAACTATGGAACTACACATACACACATTTAGTTCAATCTGATTTTAAATACTGGTGCTGGCTAGATCAAAAAACTTGTAACTTGTATATTTTGAAAGTACATTATTTCTAGTATCCAACACAAGTTTTATTTTTTTTTTTTAGAAATTAAAAAAAAAAAAAAATTAGATAGCAATATAGTCAGCATAAATGCATGTTTGCATTCTTTGTCTGTCAGTGCTGTTGAAAGCATAACTTTGATCCTCTTCTATTTGAGCTACATGTATATTATATCTATGTGTGTGTGTGTGTTAAAATGTATTAAACTAATTTATTAAGATATTTGACCTTTTAGATATTATATATGCAATGTATACTAAACATATGCTGAATAAAACATCGAAACATGTAATTATTCTCCCTTGTCCATCCGTTACAGAAACATAGCAAAACTGTTGCCATATTATGTCTTTATACTGGTATATTGAAAACAATGCAAACTGTTGTGCAAAATATACACCCTAGAAGATCAACACTAATGCTTTCACTGTTTTTAGAAAACTGGAACTGCATTTTAACCCACAAAGACTCAAACCTTCACCAAAAACAAAACCTACTGAAATGAAATGTTTAATACCTATTGATCCATTAATCCAATCAATCCATGTAAATAATTGGTGTAAAATGCAGTTTGTCATCTTTTCACGGTCATCACATATGACCCATTTGGATGTTGAGAGGCTCTGTGGTTACCATGGCAACACCATCTTCTACAGCATTGATTCAGCAGTAAAACCCATGGAGTTGCACCAGTGGAGACACTGGGTTTATGTTCCATTAATGATATATTTGATGAAAAAGTCTTCAGTCTTCTCTGCTTTGATATAATAACCTTTGGATTAACTCTGAGTTTTCATGAAATCCTAAATCAAATACATGTAATTAAACATAGGAAAATACATGATTTACAATTGAAAATACAAAATACAGAAGATAATATGATAATTAATGATGATCACTTAACAAACATTAACTAGACAGAAAAAAATAATAATTTCAGGGCTGCTACAAAAGTAGCACTGAGTCTTTATGGGTTTAAAATCAGTTTGATAAAGTGATCAAAAACATGTTAATTTTCTGTCTACATGTTGGGGTTTTTATTGTTTTTAATCCTGAAAATTAGGTTAAAAGATTTTTTTCAATCACACATCTAAAATCCTCATTATTCCCTGCAAAATGAGGTATCATTTACCATAAATAACAAAAATGTAGTAAGGCTGTCTATCCAGCACCAATTGCACTGCCCCTGTTATAACATCCTATATATTTAAAGGTGTATGAATGACAGTGGGGTCTTTTATTCATAACCGTTGTAGATACCATGTTCATTCATAGCAGCAGACAAACACAGCAGGTACAAACAGCAGTGACGCATATTGTTAACACATACGACAGCTGTGTAGACTGAATGAGGGTGTAAGGGATGGTGTTAAATAAACTGTGTAGCCAGGTTTGGGTCATTAGAGGTGCTTTTTCGTCATTAGTATATGCAACACTTGAGTTTTACATCTGCATCATTTGTGTTTAAATACACAGTGATAATTTATATACAGCTCTTTATTTATGATGTTGCACATACATAAAAATGAATTGCAATGATTTTGTTTCCTCTTATCATTCCAATTTTTATACTATTTCTTATACTATTATTATATCAGTAATGACCTTTAACCTGTTGCGATGATTACATACTAAATCCCAGTTGCACTTTATCTGTCAAGAAAAAAAAAAAAATCACACTGTCACAATCATTTCATGACAAAAGGTAAAAATCTTTTTTTCCACAAACTGATGATGTTGTAATGCAATACAATTATCTTGTCAAAAGCAGTAACTACTAAATGCAGGACATTAATCATACATTTTGCTTCTAAAAATTTTTACTGTAATAAAAATGTAATTGTTTAACTCAACTATACAAACACAGTATTAACCAATAAAGATCCAGTGATACTTTTGTGTCAGTTCCCAAAGGATTTTTCTCTATATATAACCATTCTTAAATGATTTATCTCCAGTCATTGTAATGTTATTCTCTCATTATGTGTAAATCATGTATTTTCCTATACTTAATTTACTAATCATGGAGATGTTTATAAAAGCTCAGAGTAAATTCAAAAGTTATTATATCAAAACAGAAAACAATTGGGAAAAGTTACTTTTTCATCCTAATATTATTAAGTAAACATAAAACCCACTGTCTCCATCCACTGTCATTGATCAAAGTCCGTGGGTTTTACTGGTGAACCAATGTTGTAGAAGATGACAGTGTTTTCATGTTCACTATGGAGCCTCTGAACGTCCAAAAGGGTCATATCTGATGACCATGAAAAGATGAAAAATTGCGTTTTACACCAAATATTTACATGGATTGATAGATTTAATGCTATCCACAGGTAGTAAACAGTATAGATCAGTAGATGCTTTTGGTCGTTGGTGTGTGGTTGGGTCTTTATGTGTTAAAGTTATGGTGCATGCTGCTTATACACTGCTTAAAGGTAAACATTAAGTACAGGCCCATATGTGTTAAAAAAAAAAAAAAAAGAAAAGTGAATGTGAGAGTGAGAATGTACTTCCATTTTGCCATTGCGTGAGGTTGCTGAGCTGAATTCTAAAGATAGAAACATTAGTATCTGGTCTGTATTTTTTAAATGTCACAGCTGAGGAAACAAAAACAGTTTTAGGTTATCTCCCATCCTCTGCTGCCAGCTGACAAAGACATTAATTTTCCACCTTGAGCGTGACATGACTTTATCTCCTCTGGTCTGTGTATGTGTTGTTCAGGTAACTGAAGCGTGGACTTCCATTAGTGGATAGCCTGATAAAACGAATTCACCTGAATAACAAATTATGTACCGTTAAATGAAGTCACCAGGCTTTTGATTTCATTTGCTTTTTTTGCAGAAGTAACACTTACAGACCAAAGACGAATCTGTGCATAAATAACAACAACTGGTTCAGACAGAGCTCATGCAAGTCTAGGCAAGCTCCCCTCACAGTGATGTCAAAAGTATTCATGGTAGCGACATAAGGTGTGGCATTATGTCTGAACCACAGTGAGCCTGATTCTCACCATCATATTGTAATAAACGACAAACCATATCCACTAGCTAATTACTTGCTTGCAATTTATCATTATCAGACAGCTTATAGAAGTGTCACTGTGTGTTGTTTCCTCTGTTTTAGGGTGCTCTTCTGTCCAATACCCAGGCCAGTGCAGCAGCAAGGATGAACTGGTCTGGACTGGAGAGTCTGTTGAGTGGAGTCAACAGATACTCCACTGCTTTTGGGAGGATTTGGCTGTCTATGGTGTTTGTGTTCCGCGTCTTGGTGTTTGTGGTGGCAGCGCAGAGAGTTTGGGGCGACGAGAACAAAGACTTTGTCTGTAACACCCGACAGGTGAGATACAGGAGCTATTCAAGTGCAAACAGGTTTTTCCCCAACAGCTGTTTTTGTACAACCTCTTTGTATTTGTAGTGTTTTTTTCCCTTTTTTTTTTTTTAGACATATGTCTGTTTATCCCACACCTCTACAGAAACCTATTACTTTGATAGTATAGAGCTTTGATCACACCCTTCACCTAATATTTCACCTTGGCAGCACTTGTGATTCTATTCCTTGTGTTTATCTGATAATTGCATTAGCTATACTATAACATAGACATATATATCTTTCTTTATCTGCTCATTTTAGATCTAGCTTGAATACAATAAGCTATATGTTCTCAATCATTTTCTACTTATCTGTTTTCCAGCCTGGCTGTGCCAACGTGTGCTATGACCACATCTTCCCCATCTCCCATATCCGTCTGTGGGCTCTGCAGCTAATCTTTGTCACATGTCCATCTCTCATGGTGATAGCTCACGTGAAATACAGGGAAGGGAAAGACCTGAAATATGTGGCAGAGCACCACGGCTCTCACCTGTATGCCAACCCTGGAAAGAAGAGAGGGGGGCTGTGGTGGACCTATCTGCTTAGCTTAGTCTTCAAAGCAGGATTTGACACATCATTTCTCTATATACTCTATCGGATATACCATGGCTATGACCTTCCCAGGTAACTCGGCTGTTTTGACCTTTCAAAATATGAGTAATGCTGATCAAAATAATAGGTTTCTTTGTTCAGATGAGACCAACGAGGCTAATCTTGTTTTTCAGGTTATCCAAGTGCACGTTGGATCCATGCCCTAACACTGTCGACTGTTTCATCAGTCGACCAACGGAGAAGAAGATCTTCATGGTGTTCATGGTTGTGTCTAGTGCACTGTGTATCTTTATGTGCATCTGTGAGATGCTATACCTCATTGGAAAACGTATCAGCAAACTACTAAGGATCCGACATGACAACCAGAGGATTATATTTGCTGAGCAACATGAACTCACCAACATAGCCCCACCCAGGTCCCAGTACCGGAAGGACCCGACACTGTCAGAGAGCCAGCTGAGCTTAAATAAGAGGGAGAAGATCAGAGAAGATGCTGTAACTACCACTCTATAGGACTGGGAGCTGCTACATTATTAAAACTTAGAGACACAGGAAACAGTAATGTGGCAATGACTGATAAAAGAACTGATCCTGCATGAACATGAAACATTCATGATCCTAACGTCAAGGATCAGGTTCTCAGAAGACTACTACTATCATTGAGGATTGTACTATTATTGTATCTTAAAGTTGGCTACGTGTGGAGAAAAATCCAGGGCTGGGCTTTTATCTCACAGTTTTAAATCTATGCGTACAGTGGTGAAGAATCCCAGCCCCATGAAGTAAAAGTCCTGCCATGTATTTGTTCCAACCATTCATCGAACCAACCCATTTTGATGAACTCCACCTCCAGGTCGACAGCATAATAATTAGTGATAAGTGAACAGACAGAACCAATACATGGCAGGACTTTGACTTTATGGAGCTGGGATTCTCCACCACGGTATGTGTATCAGAGCACTGTTGAACAAATGTTACATGTTATTTACAATGTAAGACATTTTCACATTTTCAATGTGGCATCACTTCCTCTGCTGCTACCCTCTTTTACAGTGTAAATAACTTTCTGTTTTAGATGTTTTGGGTTTTTTCTTTTTTTTTACTGCCAAAACATCTTTGGTGCTTTATCAATATCTGCTTTCCGTAAATAGAACCAAATCACAACCCAAACGTGATGAACTGATGAACACAAATTGAGTAATAAGTCAGTGCTCTCTGCTGCATGAACAGTGGTCTAAAAAGTGTATTTACAAACCTCTCAGGGCCTTTTAAGAAAGGGACGTATTTACAGCTGTACCATTCAGTGTAATAAAGTTTAATCTGTACATTTGGATATAGTTACTGATTTTAAAGAGTTGACAAGATCATTTATTCTTTCACTGATGAACTGGATTTTTTTTAATGGGCTTAGTCCATTTTTGTTCATCTTTACATCTTTGCTATATTTAACTGGTTGTAAAATAAAATGTTTTATTTTGTCCTGTGTGTCTAGATTTGCCAGTTTGGAGAAAAGAATCAGACTTTAAAAGTCATTTTTGATAATGATGATAATCATTTTAATTTTGCTTACTGTCAACAAAATCTGGAGAAAAATGAATGATGCAGGGTTTTGCGCATTTTTTCAAAAATTTAAAAAGTTTTCCATGAATTTCAAGGATCAAAAATATAAGTTGCATGACAAGTACGTGAAAATGAAGGGTACTTCAAATGTACCTAAAGAAAATTAAATAACAACCGTTAATCTTTCGTTTCATTTCAACTTTATTTTCATATACATTTTAAATAGTCTGAAAAACTATTATTCTCAAAAATTATTATAAGTATTAACTATGTAAATTATATAGAGATGTATTGTTTTTAATAAACTACAACAAAAACCAATCCCAGCACCTTAACTTTATTCAACTCTGATAGGATTACTGTTTTGTTTTGTGAATTTCATTAAAAAACAGATTAAATTCCATGACCTTTCCAAATCTTTCATTCATTTTCCTTAATTATTTTTCCAGACCTGGACCTGTAGACTCCATGGTCTTTCCAGGTTGTCCATTTTGACTGTGAACCTTCTGTAATTCTCTTATTCTTCCACCAGGGAGCAGCATTTTGTTATTTATCTGTCCATCACTGTCTTCATGCCTGGGAGTTATGATCAGCTGTTATGTATCTGTTAAAATGTTTTAAGAATTATAAGGGTCAAGCAGTGAGTAAAAGAGTTGGTTAGATGACCTTCATACGTCAAGGTGATGGTAACTAGCACTGAGTTAGTCCTGTGTCAGTTGGGTGTTTTCACATCACTGTTTAATGTGATGGTATGTTTGTAAAATGACCTGTGGTAATGAAAAGGTTTTCTGTTGTCTAGTATTTGTCATTGATACTCACTTGAAAGCCTGAGGGAAACATACTCTGAAATTCTGTTCACGTATCAGGTATTTGTCGGCAGTCTAGTCATGATGTATGAACAGTCTGTGAAGGACGAACACACTGTAATCAATACATTCAACAGACAGTTCCAGACCGCTAATTTAATTTAAGAGGTACAGAATCACCCATGAATGATGGTATATGGCATAACTATACTCACATATTGTCTATTTATAGAAGCCCACCTGTCTGAGACAATATATTGTTCAGCAAGTGCAGGTGGCTCTCCATGGCATTCCCTGACACCGTCTTACTTGCTTGCTGTACCATCCGTACTCTGAGAGAGAGAACATAGGGATTTTTGAAACGGTGATGAGAAAAAAATACAATTGGATTATAACATTTTTTTGTTTATAAGTGCTTAAAAAAATTAAAAAGAGGCAATTAATCATCCAACAACTGTGACATAGTGCATACATATGAATAACTTTTCCAGTAGAATTGCGAGTGCAATGGTTGAATTCCCTGAGGTGATGTGTGAGGAAATGGAGGAGTTGTCATGGAGACCAAGAGAGGTTGAAACATCTGACTTGATCTCACATCAAGGCACTTCAGGAGAAATCTCAGAGAAATTTGTAATGATAATAATAATAATAATAAGTGTGGTGCCACTCATAAGAAACTCTTCCCCTCACACATATTGTATCTTATTTTGGCATCGATCCAGCTGATGTCATCATGTCTATGCATGTGCTAATATGTTCCAAGTTTGAAGTAAATTAAAACAACATTTTTTATGGGCATTTGAAATGTTGTACATTATAAGTAAAGGAGCCGGGCA
>JAPSES010000105.1:13286605-13303279 GCA_029822895.1 Maxillicosta whitleyi | reverse complement strand
ATGGTTTTTTTTTTTGTTTTTTTTTTTAAAGCATTTGATTTTTGGATTGTTTCCATGAAAAATCACCTTGGTTTCTGCTCTGCTGCTGCATTCATTTAATCTGTTCAAACTCTAATTTTCCAAAGGCTGAACATATGTATGTGTGATGAGTGAAATTCTTCAATTCATAAGCATATTGTCTGTCAGTCAGCATGTAACAAAATTATGCACTCAGTGTGTCCAGCGGCATGTGTATTAATAAACTATTGAGGAAATAGAGTGACATTTACTGGCATCGGCTTACTAGCTTTGAAGAGAGAGGAGAGAGGACAAATACACTCTCAGTATGAGACTAGAGCCAAGAGGTGCTTAAATGAAAGACTGAAGAGGGTGAAAACAGCAGTTGTTATAGCAAGCCTGGCTCTCTCTCCAGAGGTTATTTTTCTTCTCATTATCATCATCATCATCATTATTATTATTATTATTATTATTATTATTATTATTACTAGTGTTACTATGATTATAATTATTGCCAATTTACAGTTGCACTAAAAAACTCAATATTTTGATGCTGTGCTGTAAAGATTAGACAGCTTTGAAGGGCCTGTGGATATGAGAACTAAAAATGTTACTATTACTGCATTCAGGTGTATTCATCAGACACCCCTGGCTTTAATTATTCTTTGTGAAATTGGTGTAAAATCAAAAATAGCAGTAGACTATTGAAAACAGAGTAATAAAACATCCAGTTATAGTTGTGACAACTTAGCATTCCTATCTATGCTATAATATAAACCCTGGGTGATGCTGGACCACACAGCCCCTCCTGCTCAGAGATAGCTGTCAGCATAAGTGGCTTGTTTGGAAACAACCACAGATATATATACGGTGACAATTATTGCATGCAACCACATGCAAATGCATGTACCCCCTACTACGGCACCACACATGCTGCCCCTCCGCTCATAGGCTCATTAGCTTAGTTCTGGGTTATCTGTTTATGTTTTTTTTTTTTTTTGGGGGGGTGCAATATGTGAGATCACCACTCTCCCTTAGTCCCTGTCAAACCCCCTCCTCTCTTTCTCTCTATCTCAGTTCCCCCAACCACACCCCGCCTCCTTCTCAGCCGTTTTCATTGTAATGCAGATTTTTAGGATGGTGTGGGGGATGGGAGCAGTGGGGGATGGGGAGAGAGAGGAGGTTTGTGGAGAGGCTGTGGTTGGTGTTAAGTATGACCTGGCAGCCCTGCTGTGCCACAGCAGGCGGTCCAGCGTGGGCTGGGGGAGGGGAACCCAAGAGAGAGGCAGAGAGAGCTTCGAGGGTTATCCCCCAGCCTGTATACATGACTCAGACGTCACGTATCAACATCCCAGGCTCATCTTGAAATAAAGGATGCAAGACACGCCCCTTGTATCTTCATTCTACAGTAATCTCATCTCCGGAGTGGGGCAGAAAAGAATATTTCATGGCGTTTTGCTCTGTCTAGACATAATGAGCTTAATGTCAGTGAGGTGATGTTCTCCCTGCGTTTATACACTAATGCCATATCAAACTAACTGAATAGTGATCATAATTCACAAATTGTAAAATGTATTAATCTGTGTGGAAACAGCAAGGCCATTACCTAAATCTCACTAATTTGGCCACACAAACTGTTCAGCTGTTGTGCTGTCTGAGACATTGCGGTGAATTTCCTGCAAGTGTGTCAGTGTGTGTATTTGTATATGTGTATAATCAGTGTATGAGTGTGTCTACTTCTTATGTCTGCAGCTTAAACAATGGCCATGCTTGCCCCAGCTGTCGGACTGTAATCCAGTCTCTCGCCGAGCACATCGTCAAGACAGCCAACCTTAACTGTTTACAAAGCGTTGTCCTTCCGCTGACAATGCACTCATTCCCCCCTAAGAATCACACACACACACACACACACACACACACACACACACACACACACACACACACACACACACACACACACACACACTAAAAAGGCCAACAACGATAGGACAGAAGAGAAAAAGGCCCCCAGCGAAAATAAATAAATGTCTGGGGATGATACCCGGCTATTGTGTTTTAATGAGCCGTGTGTGGGATGGATTCATTGACTCTGCACCTCCAATTGCACTGAAAAAAGACTAGCTAGCACACTTCTGCTCATGACTCCTCATTCCATTAACCAGAATTACAAATACACATACTCAAAGATGCACACAGTTACATGGCCAATTTAATTTAGATTGCAAACTCAATTATATGTTTACAGAGGCAGTATTGATAGGCATAATTTAAGAAGAGATTAGGTGAGTTTCTCAGTAATATATACAGTAAGTTGGGCGGGTGGGAGACAGACTTCCTTCCTACTTACAAAATGCCATAACTTAAGTCAGCCAAAACAATGAAAACAAGTCACTTTTGTTGTTCACTCTGTTTTTGTGTGATTCATTATTTGGATGTCATTTTGCTCCAGTTTTCCATTTTATCCATCTGCCATTACAGCTGGGTTGTCATGAAGCATCATTGCAGTGTGTTGCGCTTGTTTGTGACTGACCTATTTATAACCCACCCCCTCTATCTCTTGCCCCCAATTCCCTCTCTTGTCCTCCTCCAGTTTATCAAAACATGGTTACATAAAAGCAGCCCCTTTGAACCAACACTGGGCTGTCACCGTGGCATAAAAATCTTGGTGAGTTATTCAATTATTCAGAACAAGGAAGAAGGTATTGAATGAGTGGTACTAAAATTTCACTCTTAAAAATATTTAATGCTTATCTGCAGAAGCAGCAAAATGTGAATCATGACTTGGAGTGTCAGTCATTATATGCACATTTACTTTGTCTGCATTACATGTCTGCTGATCTTTGGTTCGGATAACTGCCTGGAGACCTGGGATTGTCACTCATGCAAATGAGGTTAGTAGTTGGTGGTTCCTCATTAATAACTAAGGCTACAAAAACAATAGCAGTGTCCTGCCAAAACCTTACCCAGTGTGCTCAAACAGACTTCTAGTCAGCTTCATCACAATTTCAGTTGCATTGCACTTCTGGCAATGCCTTCGCCTTCCACTGTGCATGCTCACCTTTCTCTAATCACTGCTTTAATTGACTGTATTTGCAGCATAGCACTGACCTCATCTCTACTGCTCTGCTGAGACAGCTAACATTGATCTATATGCAGCTTGGCCAACCTGCCCAGTTAAGTCTGCTCCCGTAAACCCAGGTCTGGTTAGCTCATAACACTCCGGCTACCACTTGACAGTGATTGCAATGATTGATTACCCATCGATTGGTTGAAACGGGGAATAGGGAGGGTGGCGCAGTAAAGTAAGTTTGGACAGTTATTTACATGTGTGTCTCATCAGGAAATGAACACGGTCAGGTTGGGACAAGATTTACTGTTGCTGCCTGTATTATTCTCTCATACATTCACTCCTTGTCAAAGTCTGAGATACAGCCCTTACAGAAAGATGCACTGAAAACAAAACGGGATGAATATATCTTTTACTGACAAACACAATATGAAAGACATCTGCTACATCAACGACACAGGAAGAAAAAGCCATTTGTCAGTTCTAGTACAGCTTCCTTCGTGTGTTTTCCCTTGAGGCTTACTAACAAGGTTATCATGGGTCAGTGATGAGCTGGGACTTTAGATCAATGAGGAAAGCAGTTAGAAGACTCTCAGTCTTTGTCTACGATGGAGCTTTTTCCATCAGGAGACACAAGGGTGACAATGGGCACAGTATTGGGGCCAAGGGCAGTGGTTGGTGAACATCTCAAGTGGATGTGAACCATATGACAACGTAGACCTCCATAACACATTCAAATAACCAACATGTAAGCCGATCAGGGCCGTGTGGGAGATAATCGGCTTGAACCCTTCGACAATGATTTTTTTATATATATATATAGAAAGCCGTAATTTGATGAGATTGTCAGTTCTTTAATGATGTCACTGGAGGATTTAAACCTATAGATGTGTAACATAATCACATAACCTATGTCACAGAAAGATGACTAGACTGATGTGGTGCATGCACAACAGGAGCAATTTGATCAGTGTCCATTGTGGCCTGATTTCTGTTGCCTACTGGTGCCAAATGCCCTTAGGTATACTGGTGGTTTTATTCTCGTAAGCAAAGGCTGTTAAGTTATCAAGGCTATTTGGTGTCATGATTTTTCCCTCTGGCAAATTATGGGTGTTGCTGTGACTGCTTATAGGGCTGCTCATTTTTCCCCTGGCTCAAGAATTTGCCCAAAAGGGGCTCATTCCATGAACATTCCAGGGTGTCTGATTTTCTCCCCAAATTTGAAGGTATGGAGGTAACCAAGATCCATCATACTCTTAACATTCCAGCTGTCTGAGAGTGATAAAAAGAGTAAAGGGGCATGTAAAGAATATCTTGAAAAACCAGGTATAATCTGCAAATTTAGGTTGTACCAGACAAAAGATGACCAACATAAAAGAAAAGTATGGCGTCTTTTGCTCCAAAAAGGCAGTCCCACATTGTGGTCACAGAAAAATTCAAAGTGTGCTGTTGTCTTGTCTTGTGACTGAAAATAGCCTGGGACAAAGTTCTCACAGTAGCACAAATTTAAGATGAGCGATTCACAATGTGAGTTTGTTTACAACAGGAATGTAACATGAAATGATGGCATTGATCAATAGGACAGTTAAGTTAAAGATTAAGTTAGGAAAAAAGGAAAGAAATTGTCCATCCAAGTAGGTAGGCCTCTTCTATCCTTTTCTTCAATATTCATAAATACATGATTACAAAAGCTCTAATTAACCTTCATTGTTTGGATAAGACACACTGATGATTAATCTTTGATATTAAATTGCATCAGCAGAGTTAAGTAGGTATTATTGTACAGTTTGCATATACTAATTTCTTTGAAACCAATTTTATCTAAACCAACCAGTTTTTTTCATCCATGTCACACCATGTGTCTTGGCGTAAACTTATAAAATCATTGAAATCTTAGTCTGAAGCAGTGACAGGCTGTGCATTTGGGACTTACTCAACTGAAAATACTTCTTAAACCACCACTATGATGTCACACTTATAGAAACCATCAATACTATAAAAAAAACAAACATTAAATAACAAGGCATTAAAGAGAGAAGGAAGACATTTGACGTATTGAGTGTGAATACAATTATTATTGAAGCAAGAAACCCAGTTAAGACTCCAAACCTCCACACTACAACAACAACAACTGTACCATGTACATGTACCTGGAATAGTTTACAATCAATATTTATCTAATGACATGCCAAAAACATACAACATTTAAATAAAAAACATCATAGCCTACTTGCCAGAGATGATTACCTCCTTTCTTCAAAAAGGAAAACTTCACTGACTATTATCATATAGAGGTGATCTGTGTGTTTCAGTTCCATTATTAAGTCCTTTTTTTATGTCCATGGAGGCCAAGGCTGAGAGTCTCCTCTGTCCAGTTGTACTCCCGACATAAGTTTCTATTCTCTTGAGGGCAGAGAATGTCAGCTCGACCTGCTAGCCAGTGTCAGGGGTTGGTCGACCTCTCCTCACGATGTCCAGCTTTTCTGGAAAAGTCTGCCTTGAAAATGACTGAATGACTGAGACCAAATCATTTCCCGCTCCTCTGTCAGTCATTGTAGGTGTAAAAGAAATCTACCTCAAATGTACTAATAGGTTCATTAAATTTAATTAAAATGAACTTTTTTGGCATGAATCTGATAGAATATTGCTCTTACCATCCAGAGGAGTGATAAATGCTGATGACACTGAGGGCCAGGTATGTGAGTAGAAATTGAATTCTGATTGGTTAGAAACAGGCCTGATGTTATAAAATTTAAGTTACATGAGCCTTCACTGCTCATTTTGAAGGCCCAGGGCAGATTAGATTAACCCTGGCAACACATAGAGACTGAAATCTGACTGGTCAACATATCTTACAGTCATGTGTACTGGAAGCAGTA
Organism: Maxillicosta whitleyi; assembly: GCA_029822895.1. Taxonomy (NCBI): domain Eukaryota; kingdom Metazoa; phylum Chordata; class Actinopteri; order Perciformes; family Neosebastidae; genus Maxillicosta; species Maxillicosta whitleyi. The sequence continues at coordinate 13,297,336 of JAPSES010000105.1, read as the reverse complement.
CAGCCTAGAGAAAAACCGAGAAATGAAGAGAATAGTCAATTGGAAATAAATTTATACAGTTTCATGTAAGTAATATTAGAATTTAGGTTGCAAATGTAGGTCTGTGTTTCTGATTATGTTTACACCAGCAGAGAAGGCCTTGTTGGCCCTGACTTCCCACCACTGGTCTGGAGGCACAGTTTTACCCTGAATGTACAGCATCAGAGAATTCTTTTAGGGAGATTTATGGGGCTGTCATGGGACAGTTGCACGGGTGGAGGCGAGTTGTCTTCCTAATAGGCTGAGTGACCCTGATCTCCTTGAGGTCAGGGTAATTAACGACCAGAAGCAAAGTGCTTTGACTCTTTATCTTGACTCCTGTGTTATCATCAAACACTTCAAACCTTAAGTGGGTCTTGTTTGAGCTAACACCCGTCTGCACACCTGTGTGTTTGTGACAAGCACATAGTTCTCCACAGTCCTACAGACTCACTCAAGGTTGTTCAAGGACACAGTCTGTAGTTTGATCGATGAGCATGTCACATATGTGTGTGCTCGCAAAGTGCTGTGTCACAGTATAACAAGAGCCTGTTTCAGGGTAATAATGGTTTGTCTATAGACAGAAACAAGGTTTAATGGACTGAATGGCTCAGTATTCAAGACTGAACATAAATACAATACACAGAGCAGCACTTCTCACAGCTGGGCGTGCGTCTAATGTCCCAACCTATAGACCCATCTCCTTCTTCACTTGTCCAACCACACACCAAATCACCTTATAAGGACTGAGGACTGAGTTTGGAGCCTCTGGCTGTTTGGCAGCGAGCTAGTGACTGTTGGGTCTGATGTATGGCCTTGTTATTCCAAATAGAGAAGAGGGAAACGGCTGATTATTGATATCTGTTAAGTGTCCAAGATGAGTAATGTTGTTGTCCAACCAAGCAGCTGTTCACCAAGCTTTTGGCAGACGGGAGGAATCAATAAGAAGATGCACCTTTCAGATCAGGATAACGGATGAGAGGGGAGCACTGTAATGGAAAGATACCCATCTTTGCTTTGGCATGAGCCCCTTCGGCAACTACACAGACAGTAACTGTAGTGACACACTTGTGAAGAAAGCGAGTCTGTGAGTTGTCAGATTTCAAACTGACTGCATGTTTGACTGCCACTTTCCAGATGGGGCAGCTTTTCATGTTTCCTTGAACAATCCACTTCCAGGAGCAGTGGCTGTAGTATCAGTCTCACAATAGAATCAATCTGCATAATTCTTTTGCCAATTGGTTTCCACCACCCCCCCAAAGGCCTATGATAGGCTATAGTGCATCCTAATATAGAGTGAGACATCCCTCATCAGCACTGACACACTCTCAGCAGATGTGAAATGCATCTCCTTGGTGAATTCCCTTTCACTTTTTCATCTGGTTGCATCATTATTTGTCAAATACCATATACTGATACATCAAAAGATTGTGACTATGGCTCTGTTTTCACAAACAAGTGGCAATGTTCTATTTTTAGTCTGTGCTTATACTGTTTACCAGATGTTATACCGAGGGATTTTATGGGGTTTTTTTTGTCTATGTGCCACCTAGGTGTCCTGTATCCATTGTCTCCTCCATCTTTGTCTGCACAGTGACTGCATAAATCCAAAAGATAGAGTAAAGCCACTGTCAAATTTTAGTTAACAGAGCATGACTCTCTCACAACCTTTGGTCCCTTTTTTCCTTCTCCTGTCTCCCCTCTGCTCGCTGTGCAAATGGATTAATCTTGTAGTTTCTAGTCTGAAGGGAAGCTGGAGTAGTGCGGTAGTGTCAGGGCACAGTGAAATATGCATGTGTGTTTATCCACATTTTGTGCTTGAGAGAGACCAGAACAAAAAAACAAGACTCGACTATAGGAGGAAAGGAAGGGCAACCAAAGGTACTGTGTGTGTCTCATTGTTCCAGACTGTTGTGTGAAAATGTGTAACAAAAATGGAGTAGGCGTCACACATGAAAGTCAACATGTGGTTATGAGATGATGAAATGTGCATCTATTCTGCATACCATACATTTTTTCTGTCTCAGACAGAGATGAAAAGAAAAATGGCCTATATGCCCTCAGCTATGTGTAGATCAAGTATGTGATCTGTACAGTTTTTGTCCTCTTTCGAAAATATGCCTCACATGCAATCTTAAAATAGAGTCATGTCCATTAATAAACCATGTACCTGCTGTGCATCCCAGTGCTTTTTCAGTATCCCTGCAGGAGGGGGGGTATTCATAGTGGTACTAGTCTGAAGGTCAACCAAAGTGGAGCCATGCAAAGAACCTCACTCACTAATAACACTCATTTTGCCAGTTTTTATAGCTCCCTTCCATTATTAAAAGTGTCTTAATGGTAAAATCATGCTAAATATTTAATCTCCTCCTGTCTCTCAGGCAAACTCCCTCTATCATCTCTGACTCTTGGTTTTCTCATCTTCCCTCTTGACATCCCTCTGCCCTTATATTACTCTTCTCTTACTCTGCATTTCATTCTATGTTGTGCTGTTGACCGAGCATCAATAACAGGGATCTAAGTGGTTGCTATGACAATGCCATGACAACAAGGATGGAATTCATTTGGTATGGGGATCTGGTGAATGGAGGAGTCTGAACTTGAGGAACCTCATGTCTGGTAGCTGTCTGTGAAAATAGACACCCATCCCACTCTGCACCACCACCACCACTATCTTTATACAAATATAGACATATTACACAGAGAGACAGTAGACTGATTATATCTACATGGAATCTCAAAGTGTCACAAAACTCAAAGTCATCATTTAAATGTCTAAACTCACATCAGATATTCTGGAAGTGAAAACTGAGTAAACACTGAGTAACATGTGTTTTGTTACATATTGATGACAAGCCTAGAGTAGAATGAGACAGGGGGAGGCAGAGCCAGTGTTAAAACCCATACACAGGACTAAAGGTAGATTAGACTCAAATCTGGGGGAAAATGTACTTCTCCTCATGCAATACTAGGATTCATATCCAGAGCCAAAGTCCACCAGCATTTGAGTGTTTTTTTTAATATAAAAATAATACAATAAAACATTATAAAAACAAAATTAAACAACAACAAAAAAACATTGAACATTCATATCCTATAGGGCTTATGCACAACCTAAATACATGACCCCAAATCATCTGCTTTAAAATGGTTTTGTATTACCGGTGCAATCAAATACCCAAATGGTATTTGGTCTTATACTATTATGTCCATACTAAAGTCCTTGTAGAATACCATCAGGATAATGAGCTGAACAACAACACTAAATTGTGTTATTTGTGACTTTTAGAACAGGGTAAGAAGTCTTTTTTCACAGCCACTTGAAAACTCAACAAACAACAAAACTCATCCAATTACATAATGACAAGAAAACTGTGAATGGGTGCAGTGCACCAAAATTGCCCTCCTCCAATGAGAGCACAATCTCATATCATCTGCTCAGTAAAGGCCACACAATATAAGCCTCATACCTGGTCACTGCTTAGTGGACTTCTTGCACATGTCTTTGGGATGATAGGGCCTTTGATGTCTACACACACACACACACACACACACATATATATATAGTCTGAAGTTTTTTTGGTTAAAATGAGCAAATGCAGGGTTACATTTGTGTGTGTGTGTGTGTGTGTGTGTGTGTGTGTGGTTACATTTATTTGTGTGTGTGTGTGTGTGTGTGTGTGTGTGTGTGTTTGTGTGTGTGTGTAAAAAAGAAAGTTTGTCTCTGTCTGTTTTCTCCCCATGGTGTTCTGAACCAGCTGCTAAGTGCTCAAGATTGGTCAAAATTTTCTGTAATGGGCTAGATTTTATGAAGACTAAATGGAGCCAAGATGAGGTGTAGAACTTTATAATAAACTACATGTTCTGCAAAGAAGAAAAAAAAAAGCAGAAGATAGGCAATAAGAGGTAAGTTGTGGACTAGCCTATGCATACCATAAACACTCACCACTCATTCTGCCACACTCACCACTCTCCTGAAGCTTGCAGCAAATGAGGAATCCTAGGAGGTCAGGGTGGACAGGAATTGCGATATCGCATCATATCTGTCATGGCTGCCACGGGCCCCAGCTGCCTCCAGCTGTTGTACATTAAGCAAAGTGCAGCAGGAGGATTTGGCTGAGCCAGTTATGGGATAACTCAATAACATTACTCTGTTACGGGCTGCCTTGAGCTCTTTATTTCATAATGCATCATGGTTTTACCGCACACCCTGCCATCTAACTCTCAGAAGCTGTCGTGAACTTCTAAGCTGATTACCGTGCCCTTTGCTAAGTTTATGGGCCTTTATGATTGGCCTTTGCTCATCAGTCAAGACTTAACACACCTTGTCATCTCCATCTATGAAAACAGTGTGAGCATTATGTTATTACGCAAGAGAAAAGCGTAGAATTTCATCAAGCAAAGCCATCAAATCAAACAATCCATGTTTTCTTGGCCTCTGGCTTACAAATATGACTCTGACTTTATGCTTTCATGGAAGTAGGTTAAGTGGCCTGTGCCAACACAGAATGCCACACAGTATGCCTATATTAATTTGGCCCCCTCGCAAAGTGGCACACTGTTGTTCCTCGGTGAAGTTTGAGAGCTTATACCTAAACTCTGTCAGATTATTGAGTAAAAGAACTGGTGAAAGTCTGCACTTGAAAACTGACAATAAGTGTGGTGGTTTCTATGAAATGCCAGTGTCTTTTCACCCCATGCTGGTTTTCTGTTGGTCTGCCTGATTTGTGTGAGTGAGGTGGGGAGAAGGAGAGGCTGACGGTGTGCAGCTTATAGAAAGAGCCCTTTGACAGTAATTGTTTGGGATGGATGTGGCAGCTGTGGTAGAACTCAGCAGAAAGGTGATTGTTTGACCCTGCCCACCCTCTGGGCTCTGCTCAGACCATGTTCACACTAATGGAGATTTGAAACAGCAACTTTTTCTCTTCGTTTTGGCATCAGTCCACATTGAACTGGCCTCTGACACCATCAAGTACAGAGTTTCTCAATAAATCTCTCTAGACAGAATATTTTTAAAGAGTAGACAAGAAAATGCAAGTTTTTGAAAGCATTAAGCATATTATTAATTGGAGAATGTATATTAAGGTAGATCACTGTATAGGAACTTCTGCTTCATATTTACTTGACAGGTGTGTTTGCATGTTGTACCTTTTAGATTTTATGAAAACATACTTTCTAAATGTAGCTACCAACCCAAAGCAAAATCCATTAATACCCAAAGCGTTTAACCTGTTGGTTTAGTCAGAAATCATTCTATAATGCAGTCTGGTCTCAATTTGTTTTGTTTTTTTCAATTTCAGTTTTAATTTTGTTTGTTCAATTGTTTTTCAAATTGTATTTTTTGTTTTGTTTTATCAATGTCCCAATGATAAAATACACACTGAATACAATATAATACAAAAATATGTGACATAAACGATAAAATATATTATTAGATCATCATTTTTCTGTGAGCTTTCAGTGCATTTGAACCCTCTGCCCCCTCCTCCCTCATGTCCAAAGACTCATTATTATCACATACTCCAGTAACCATACACTGTTAACTATCAGTGTTCACACTACATCAAGCAGCCTTTACATGTCCTCTGGTGTTAACATCTGTTACATGATGTCTGGCTTTTGTTCAGATCAAAAAGGCTTTTTCAGCTATCTAAAAATTTCACCCTTAGATTTTCCATCTTCAGCTTTGATTGCATACTGACTGGCTCTGTGACCGGGCTATATTCCTCTGCCGATATATTGGCTGTATGCTTGTTAGTCAGCCTCCTTGTCTGTCCTTTAGCCAGCTCAATACACGGGTATAAATACCTTTTACAGGCTTCCCTTTGGTATCTTTCTTTGCCTCATCCTGTCCTTCACATCCTTCCCTCGGCTTGATTCTTCTTTCGTCTCTCTTCCTTCCTTTCAAGTCTTTCTGGAGGAGGAAAACAAGTTTGGAGTTTAAACAAAAGATAATAAACATGCTATATATACTGCATACTATATGCAGTATATGAGTGTACACACATTAATTAACGGTTAATATTTTTACTTGGCATAGGGCCTAAGAGCAAATGGAATTTTATATTTTATTACAGTTGCTAGTAGACAGGGGAGGTGTGTTCAGTGACAGTTTTATAATGATAAACTCAGTAGAAAGAGAAGAGTGTGTGAAATACATGCAGGCCTGGGGGCCATACTCTCTGGGGGTGGGGGGACCAGAATCTGCTTAGGCGGTTATTGCAATCTGGGTCAGTCAAAGGCTGGGAGAGAGAGAGAGAGAGAGAGAGAGAGAGAGATGTGGTTTAAGGCTGGCTGACCTCATTGCTCTTGTATTATCATTATTTTCCCAGTCAGTCACTACACTAGGACTGAGGGAGACTCAACCCCAGGAAATACGTCCGATTCCCTCTGTGACAGCACATGTGCGCATATACACATTCGCCGGAGAGAGGAAACGGAGTTACAACAGCCCTGAACTGAGAGGTCAAAGGTTAGCATTACAAATGGCTCACTCTCACGTTCAGCCATTCGGCAGTCACACTAATCACACTCACAGTGTGACCCTGAACCCCTCTCCCTTTCTGTGGTACATGATCATACATCTCACAGTTTGGGATTTCATTCGCCACCACAGAGTGGGCCCCATTTTCTCACCATCTAAATATTTCCTCTCTAATCTCTTAGGCTTTGTCCATGAGCAAAACATTTTGATGGAACACCAGAGCCATCGGTGGGAGAAAAAAATGCATGTGCCACCTTCTTAACTACACGTCCATTTAGATCTCAAGGATACAAACCAGCAATCTTTTCCTCTGGCACTACAGCCCTTTCTTCTTGCTCCATTTCTCCTGAGCCCATCTCTGCCTCCTGAATCCTGAACTCCTGCCAGCGAACATTAAGGAATCTGATTTGCGTTGATTACATTAACATTCTCCAGATGTTCATAAGCTGTGATCCAACACCTCTGTTCCACAACTGTCTCGTCTTGGAGAGTAAAGGCTATGTCAGAGCTGAGAGTGAATGCTGTTTCTCAATAAAGCTCAAGCACACTTTTATGTGATGGACTTGGAGTTGGTTCAAAGGAAATGAGGTGTGAGCTTTAAAGAAAAATACCGCTGAGGTGGACAGGAGTTGAAAAAAAGAAAAGACATAAGGGTTAGATTCAAGTGAGTGATGCAGAAAATAAATGAGCCTCATGAAATAAGGAGCAAGAAGCCAAATAGAAAAGTGTGTTAGGATAAAGAAGTGAAAGACATTGTATGCATGAAAATAAACTTGATAGAAGGTGAGGTGAGTCTGTCTAAAAGAGGAGGACAGCTGAGAGTGAGAGGAGCTTGGGTTTCAGGGCAAATACTCATTTCCCAGCCTCTGTCTGTCCATCTGTTTGGTCTTGTCTTGACAGGGTTTGGTGCTGGCTGCTCGGTCACAGGAAATAGTCTGCCCCCTAGGTCTTCAGAAGGCAACACGATCCTGTTAATGTGCCCTGACACAGTCCTCTATGAACGGTTCATCCATTCAGGCTTCACTTTGGACCTTAATAAGGTGTGAGATTATAAAGACTGAATCCAATGTAGTCTTATAATATTAGAAAAGTGCTCTACAAGATGCAAAAATGTTGTTTCTTTTGGGTCTCAAACTTTTTCTCTTTACATTTAATCTATCGTATGCATCACCGACACCTTTGCCTCAGATCTTTGTGCTGTTAAGACACTGCATCGACATGCTAAGTATGAGCACAGAATAGATTGAGGATGCATTCAGCCTCAGGAGTTAGTCTTGAACACATGTTATATTCTTTTGGCAGTTCCACCCTCAGTGCACCCTAGGATGATTTGAAGGACTTTGTGCTGAGTGGACAGTATCTGTATGACTGAAGCCTAACATTTCTAAGTCTTTTAAAGATGTCTGACATTTTCAAGATACACGAAGAAATCCAATATCTGCAGTTCTCATAATCTGAAAGAAATCCATACACTTTAATGTGAAGTTTCAATCTTTGTTGTGATCCTAAAGAACACTGGTCTGCAAGTTAAATGTTGTCAAAATAAAAGTAGTGAAACTTTACCAAATATGAGTCACTAATACAGAAAAAAACTATAAGTGAGCAACATTGGTCAGCTGTAGTTTTTACAATACAGTCTTGGGTCAAAATGTGAAAGGATTAATGAAAGAAGGGATTTTACCCAAGGAATGTTTTTCTCACAGCTACCAGATCGATACCAGAACAGTGTCTGTGCATTACAACACATTCACTTTACAGGTATTAGTGGAAGATTTATAAAAAAAATGTTGTATATGTGTACATAAACCAATATATATAACATGAATTGTAAAACAATTTACAATTGTTGTAAAACAATTCATGTTATTATTTAATCACTGAGGAAGATCATTTCTAAAAACAAAACAAAACAAAAAAAAAACCCCAAAAAAACGAGTAGTTCCAGGCACAACAAACCTTGTCCCTTGCACGTATTGTATCTTATTTTGGCATCGATCCAGCTGATGTCATCATGTCTATGTGGGTGCTGCCTGATATCAGCATAGACATAGACAGCAGACAAATTTCAGACATTATAAGTAAATGGGAAGAAAAAAAAAAAAGGTTTAAAAATTCATAAAAAATATGAACTTTGACCTACTTTTCCCAAAATGTAAACACATCTATTCTGGGTCACTGACAATCTATAAATCACATTTGGTAAGAATTCATCCAATACTTTTGCTGCCACAGATATTTAAAATTTTGACCATTATAAGTAAATGGGAAAAAAACCCAAAAAGATTTTTAAAAATTCACATAAATTTGAAATTGGACCAACTTGGGTCACTGGCAGTCTATAAACCCAATTTGTCATGAATTCAACCAAGAGTTTTGCTGCTAGAGTGTTAACAAACAACACACTGAACCAAACACAACAGCCCTTGCCTCCCCTTTGGGTTAGGGTTAGTTGAAATTAAAACTTTACGATGTTGCAGCTACAGATGGGCTTGTTTTTAGTATATTCTGACTGAATGTGATAACTTTAGATGCATTGAATGGCAGCTGTTAATAAACCTGCTTAAGGATGATCAAGGTCATTCTGGTTATAATAGGAGGTATAACCTATCAATATCAAAGCACATTCCCTCTGCTTGGACACTGTTTGTACCTCTCATACCCCAAACATCATCAAATGGACATGAGATCATGTTTCAGGTGTATTAAATTTTTCATTCCAGATCTGTGTCAGTATAATTAACCATTGATATAACGAGCCACTGATAGCACCTTCATAGTAAGAAATGATAATTACTCAAATTTCTTTTACCTAATTAAAAAAAATTGAATAATTTATAAGCATCCATACCCAATAAGCTCTGAAAGTTCACATGTTTAATTATTTACCTCCATTGTTTTAGTCCCTGAACACAATATAGCCCAGTGTTTCAGATACTGAGGGAGTTTCATATTTGTTTAACTATCTAAGTTCCTGTATATCTTGGAATTTGTACATATGTACATGACTTTTTCCGGAATTCCTTTGTCTTGTGTATTTTATTTGAGTCCCATAAGCTCCAGCTCAAATACTTTCACTATACTTTTTCTGCAGAGAGAAAAAAAAAAAGTAGTGAAAGAGCTACAAACACAGACGTGCACAGAGATGGGGATTAGAGGAGAGTAGATAATGTGCGTGAGAAGGAGACGAAGAGTATGAAAGCAACTCCTGCATAGATCCAAACCTCAGCACCTGGAGAAGTGTGTTTGGTGAGGGGAAAAAAGAACTGGCGTCAACTTTGGGTTAAATCCTTGTCTATCTAAACTCCAACATTCTTTTGGCTTCAGCTTCAGATGGAGGAAAACAAGTAGAGGAGAATCTCTATCGGCTATTTGTAAACATGGACAACCAGAGGAATCTGAGCTATGAAAGCTATGAGTTAGGTACTGTTTACACATGCATGCAAACACGCAAAACACACCGCACCGCATATATACACTGATAACAATGCAGCGCAAACAATCCGCCACTTTTGGGGTGCCAATTTTCACAACGGGCATGTGTGTGCCTGACCACATTCTTTTTCATGTTTGTGTGAGAATAAGTGTCATTTTTGTGGCACTTCCTCACTGAGAATGGAAATCTGTAATCTTGGCGCACTATGTGGAGATTTTCTTGCACAACGAAGTGTTGACTCGGTGTAGTAATTATACTGCACTCTCGTAACTGCATTCTTTCTTTGTTTTGGATTTCAAGCTGACAGAGGTTGAGAGAAGCCGGCCTCATGTGTGAGTTGACCTTAAAACCCCCTGGTAGAAGTTGAACTCTGTCAATATAATTTCACTGTATCATAAGGTTCCATATATTCATTCAGACTTTTATTACGTCCGCCAAGGAGGTTATGTTTTTGCTGGCGTTTGTCTGTCTGTCTGTGTGCAACATAACTAAAAAAAATTATGGACGGATTTTGATGAAATTTTAGGATTTGTTGGCAATGGCACAAGGAAGATATGACTAACTTTTGGGGGTGATCCAGAAGAAATCCTGGATTCTGGATCACTTTGAATTTTCATTAACATTGGTGTCAATGGGGCCAAAAATTTTGTTTCTCAGTTTCTCGGTTAATTATTGACCAAATCTAATGAAATTTTCAGGAAATGTTCGCTCTGAGACAAAGAACAGATGATTAAATTTTGGAGGTGATCCAGATCACTGTCTGGATCCAGGAATTTTTTAAAGGATTCTCTATTAG
>JAPSES010000105.1:13225320-13253606 GCA_029822895.1 Maxillicosta whitleyi | reverse complement strand
GTATCAGCCTTCAACAGCTGATAATAAGAAAAGAGAAAAAAGCATGGAATAAAGGTAAGAATTTAGACTGTGGCTGCCACCAACCTCAAAACAACATTCTGTGTGGTATAAGCTCCACTCCTGTTGGTTCCACACCAAACGATATTGTTATTGGGTCTGGTAGGATCTGTCTCTTAAAAATTTTAGACAAAGTCTCTAAAGTTTTGGTCCAATAGGTTGTGATGCTGGGGTATGTCCAAAATGTGTCCGACAGTGAAACTGAGCTCTGGCCACAACGATCACAAAACCACTTGCATTTTATTTTACAGGTTTATTGGACCACGATTATGGGCTCATTGATCATTTGTAGACATGAATGCCAAAGTCATTTTTCTAGAAAAGGGCGAACTATCTGAGTTATATATAACTCAGGTATATTTTTAGAAGGAAAGAACTACAAAAAAAAAGAAAAAAGAAAAATCTTCCTGTGAGTGCATCAATAAAAAAATCAAATTCGAAGCCCTCTGGAGTTAGATTTACTGTTCAGTTCTGTTGTGAATCCTCTGTGTCTTTGTGAAATATGTCTGTTACAACACTGATACACACACCCTCCCCTGCATAGACACATTCTGATCCTCTAATATAAATTAAGTTTTCAAAAGTAGGTTCAAATAGAAGGTGTAGGGATGGCGTTATTTAAGCCCATGGCAAAGGTTGAAACAGAACATTGTGGGAAAGGCAAAAATCTTAATCTATTATTTCTCAAGGTCTAACATCCTATTAGTTAGTGGCTGGCCAGAAATGAAGCATTTTTAATCAGATTGCCAACAATAACACTCAGTGACCTTGCAATTATCCCTCCACGACTAATTACACAAAGCAGTCATGTCTATATAGGCTCTGTTTAAGCCCGATTTAATGGGCATGTAAACCACTACAAGGTTAGTGAATGGTTTCTCAGTGGCTTCTCCCACAGCATTCAGCAGAGGCCCATAGTGAGTGGGCTGAGGCAAATCAAGAGGAAAATGCATGCCAGAGTAGGCAGCACCTGGCAACCCAAATATTAAAAAGGCCATTAAGGTTTTAGTTTGCCTTATAAAGACAGTGGCTTCCTGTTTTTCCCCTTTTGCCAAACCATAGGAAAAGTAAGCTACGGAGTGCTTTTCTTCCCTCTCCTCTGTGTGTTAAAATGTCCTGAATCATTAGGATGAGTAAAGTGGCAGTAAAGTCATCTGATTTTACAGCCTGTCTTTAAAAGCAGCAGGGATTGGGATCTTTTTGTCACTTTTATGGACTCTTTTAGGTCCTACACCAGGCAGCACAGATAGGCAAAAAGCACCTACTGGTGTTACATTCTGACTGAGAGACAAACAGCCATTAATGCTTTGTTCATAATGGACCCTGACACAGAGACAAGGTGTCAAAAACGACAAGAACAGAGATGATCAGAGATGGTTCCTATCTGAGAGTATACTCAGCCTTCAACAAAAATATCTGTGTTGTCAAAACTGCATTTATATTCTATTGATGCACATTGGTGAGTGCAGTAGAATCCGAAAAGCAAAGTTGCAAAATATGCCAAAGTTTCAGGCTGACCATATGCAGGAAGCATCCAGACCATGAATGTTGTTCTGTCTGGTCATGGCACAGAATGTTTGCTCCCTTATAATTATGCTGCCAGGAAAGTTTCTTTTTATCATTATGGTTTGACAAAGTGAGTGTTTCTGTTTCAGAGGTTGTAACATTATATTAGCTGTTTGATCTGATTAACGAAGAAATGCTGATCCTGAAAATGTCAGCCCATGAATTTCAGGACTGGGATTAAACCTGTTGTCAGTAAGTTCTGTTCAGTGACCAGGAACGTCCAAAAACACAAGAGCAATCATGTTACAAACCCCATGTGGACCGATGGGGAGAGCAGAGTAAGTGAATGGGTGCTGTAAGCCGAGGGCCCACAAACCTAATCACAACTCAAGCAGCAGGATTTCCACCAGTCAGCATCCTCGCTGCGTGCCTTCTCTTTTTATTGTCTGGCCCACTCTTTCTATGTACTTGGACAATTGCTCAAAGAGGTGCCAGCTTGCAAAAGAAACACAAAGGAGAAGAAAGACGGTTTCTGCTAGATCTAATCCTGCGGAGCTGGAGAAAAGGTTGCCTGAGGTTCTGTCTCCCTCTCTCTCTCCATCTCTCTCGTTCTGTCTTTGTGGCTGTCCGACGGCCCTGTTTCTTGATGAAAATGTCCCACTGGATGAGGGCATTAGACGCCCGCTATAATCCCGTGTAATTTCCCACAATCCCCTTTGCTTGCATCCTGCCAAGGAGGCCTTCGGCGCCCCGCTGAGCCCCTAGCTGCTGGCTTTGACGTTCCCACACCCCTGCTCAAGCAGAATTTCCTCTGCTGGCAGAGAGGAAACAAGGCCCTGTGTCTCTCCTTCCCTCTTCCCTTTCATCTCTCCTTTTATCAGAGCCAAAGCAGCAGTAGAGACTAGCAGCCTACTGATGAGCATGTTCTCAGACTGTGACCTCCAGGAGAAGGCCGCAGACATCAGTCATTAGCAGAATTAAAACCTTGGTCCAGCGCTGCTTGACCAAATTCATACGGGGTCATTGCATTGTTGTTCTCTGCTATCGGAGCGTTTATGTGCATGAGCACGTACATTCGTCACCATCGTAATCCTGTACAATCTCCATCTTACGTAAAATGCTTTATGATCATCTTTTTTTTTTTTTTTATCACTAGGCGCATCAGAGCAACATGCACTGCCTGTCCTCTTGTTGTCCAAATGCCTATTTTAGAAAAATCCAGTGTGAGCGATAAGTCTGTTGCACATGCTACGATGTTCCCAGCAGTCGCTTAAGCTGATGCTGAAAGTGGCTTTGGATCAAACAGATGATTGTGTACAAAAACACTCATCAATAACCCCAAGCCTGTTTTATTAGCACTTCCACTGGTGCTCCATTTTGATATATCTGTTTGGGGTTAAGATGTTTATCACAGTATTGCATTTGGCAGGGTTAACCACCAGGGTTTTTAAACATGGTTTTCTGTGTCAGTCACAATTGCATATGAGTACAAAAGTTGCATCGTCCTGTTGAATTGAGCATATACCCTTATAATTATTCACTCAGACCACTTTAGAGCCCTTGACAAATTTTGACAGTCATTTTTGTCAGGAAATCCACTTTCCAGTCCAAATTTGTGGTGAAAATTGATATGTTTTCTAATATAATACAAACTCTGTCTCTGTGTCAATGGCATCAATTATTAATCTGAATTATTAAACTCTGTAAACAGGACAAAATCTAATTATGCATGTTGATTTAGATAAAACTCAACCTGAGTAGCAGTTTATATTTGCTTTTGGATGATACAAGACAAGTCAAGTGATGGTTTCTAATGAGCTAAATATTTTCCTTTTTTCTAGAGGCTTTATTATAACATATCTGTACTGTAACTGAAGAACCACACTTGTGAATTTCACAAGAACCTTAAAAGAATGTGTGAATGTAGGATTTGCATTTACTTTCTAAGTATGTGTGTGTGCTAATCTGCACTTACATTAGGAAAAACTGTCAACCATACCCAGGAGCATAAGAGTATGTGCATGTCTCTAAATGCCAGGCCAACTATGTGGCATTTATAAGTGAGGAGCATGACCAGATTGCATTCCGAAAACTTTGCAGGTCTTAAATTACATCTGTTTTTTTTTTTTTACGTGTGTGCTAGCGAGTGCTAATTTGTGTGTGCGCTCTGATCTCAGTGGCAGGCAGCGACACCTCTGCTGCCTCTGAGCTGCCCTGCTCCTGTAAACACTGTGGAGACTGCTCAGTGTCACATCGAAAATAGGAAGGACATGGTCGGACCAAACCCAATTTCTTATCAGCATTCAGCTACACTAATTCATATGCATAAACACACAAAACTAGCAAACACAAAACAGAAAGGATCTGTTTTGTCACTCTCGTGGTGGTTTTTAACTTAATTGAAAGCTATTTATTCACTGAAAACACTCTATTTCTAATTATTCTTTTAATCATGTAAATCAAAAATAATGAATATACTAATTATACAGAGAAACTGTGAAGGTAAGTCAGTATTACAAGGCCTTCATAATAAATCTGACAAATTTTTAACCTCTGCTCAATTTCAGCAGCAGACTGAGTGTAAATAAACTGCAGGAAATAGTTGAAACAATATTGCTGGCAAGTGTTGACATACCATTGTCCAGCCATCTGCTTCCCATGGATATAAAGTTTTAATGACAACAATAACCACAATAAACAACAGATCTTGCAGTTTTTTTCTCGGGATCAGGTTTTTATACGGTCGTTGGTGTTAATGCTATACTTATTCGCACTGTTTTTCTGAAAAGTTCCACTTTTTCAAAGATAATAAGGCCACAATTTCTGAGCATCATGTGGAGATCCAAATGCATTTTCACATAGCGTTGGTTTGAGCCACTTGACAATAGCTGTCTGCAGATCAGTAGAGGATAAGCGTGCTGTTCTGGACTTTTCCCCTTCTCACCAATCACCGTAGGTCACCGATGCCAACAGTGGACATCCCAAATGGACGACGCAAGAGAAAACCCACTCAGATGAGACGGCTGCGGCTGACTCAAGTAGAGAAAGTTTACTCTGGAGTAAGTTCACTGCCATCACTTCCCCTTTGTCTTGAGATACTGTTTCTTTCTTTAGAAACATAGGAAAATCTTGAGCTAAGCAAAAACTAAATAGGGCACTTTCGTTTCCTCCGAGATTGGCTTCACTCTTGGAATGGGATTGGAGGAAAAAAAAAATAAAAGATTGTTTTCTTTAGTGGTTTGAAAATGTGTATTGTAATAGTCACCAGGGTGGGAAAACATTCTGTGCATGTAAAATAAAATGAACAACCACGGGAGGAATGTATTTGATTTGCAGCAGATGTACCATTAATCAGCATTTCTGTGTTTTCACCATATAAACAGTTTCATGAGTTTTGGATTTGTCCCCGACACATTTCACATACCTTTAACCTCCTGTGGTGTTGTGAGACCACTAACGAGGCTGTTCTAGTGGCATTGTGGGAAGTCATCCTTGTCAGATGTAGAGATAGCTGAGAGAGCTGTTGGAGCCAGATGTAATCACATAGCCATCGCGTCTACTGCGTTACCGTAAATCATTGGAAGCATCTAAGCGTTATGATCGCATCAGGCTCCACATGTGGCTCTTCTTCTGTAGTGGTACAGTGGGCAAATGGGACACTTAGAGAAAAGAGGGCGAGGGCATCAGTAATTGTTGAAGTTGAAATTGAAAACGTATTTTCCTGGTTTTAACATAATCCGATCCAGCCGTGGTCTGGATAGTCTTGTGTGTGTGTGAGGAGATGGTAGCACCTATAATCTGCAACTTCTGGGTTCAGATTGATCCTCATGATGCTCCTCTGTGGATTGTCAGACAGCAGTGGTTGGGACAAAGGCCACCAAGGGACTGTCTCTGTGGTCTCCCGCAGTGGGAAACACACAGAAACATCTTGAAACATGAGTCGGTCTCATCAGCGTTTCTTTAGGGGTGGCTTCTCTGCCTCCAGCTTTTCACCCAAACAACCAAACAGAACTTCTTCAACTGATTTCAACACCACCAGCGCTCTGTATTATGAAAAACCATATTTCACTGCACTGCTCTGATGATTCCCACAGGGGTAAACTGATTGAAATCCATATTTGAAAGATCACTCAACCAGTGACACATTTTGACCCACAAAACCAAATCCCACCATCCTCTCATCAATCTCTCTTTTATCTTCTCCATCCCATAATTTCAATCAATCATCCTCCCACATCTTTCCCCTTGTCATCCGCTCATCCTGCAGCTCTAAACCTCCCCAGTCAAGTTGCTCTGTCTGGGGCCCTTCTGAGAACAATTCAATTAAATTGGTGGCTCTTGTCTTTAAGCTCAAGAGATTCTGTTTTGTGTCTCTGGGATGTGTGGTATGCAGCTAACCCTCTCTATCTCCTCACTGATCCTCTCCCTGCTCTGTCAGTCAAGCCAGCAGAGGTCACGGGGTTCAGATAGCGCTCAGCAGCATCATCCATTACGGAAGGCAGGAAGGCTTTAAGTACAATCAATGGGTTGTACGCACACATCTGCGCATGCACATCGTCTTGCATGTGCACAAAAATTCACCTCAAACCACCTAATTACAGCCTCAGTGCGATCCTGTTAGACACACATGCATCAAAGCGTTCATACATGAAAATGAACAGCAAAGATACGTCTGACCTCCTTCTGGAAGAGATGCGCTGTCATGCAACGCTTGCAGCCCTGCTTTGTCCCTATCCATCATGCACTAGATATTGACTGGGCTCTGTCTGTGTGCAATTGAATGAATAGGTCTGTCAGTGCACCAATGAATAGTGCTGTCTCTTCACAGGGAAACTGGGGGAGTCCGCAGTGATGAATAAACGTCCTCTTCAACATTCTGAAAGGATTTCTCTCATCTTTGAACAGTAAGACAACACAATTATGTTGTGTCACATATTTAGGAAGTGTATGAGCTTAAAATAAACGCTTTCTCATTTATATCAGTGGTGACATGAATCCAGTAGAACAGTGGTTCTCAAACGTTTTACAGTGGACTACTCCCTGACATACCCTTTTTTTGATTAAAAGAAAATTGGCAAAAGTTGTTTCTGTGTCAAAGGTGTCTGTTTATGATTTCAAAACTTTGTAAAACAAACTGTAATTGTTATAATAACTGTAATATATAAAAAATAACATATTTTTAAAAACTCAATTGTGTAAAATATAACCTGAAAAATGCCCTCTTTCACTGACAAGGAAAATGAATAAACTGGTCATTAATAAATTAACTTTTATCAACAAAAAATAATTACATACTGTAGCTACTCAGATAAACTCATTTTGAATAATATAAAATACAAATGTTCTTAAAGTGTTTCCAAAGATCAAACAAGACGACTGACATTAACACTATTACATGGATGTATTCATTGTGTTTTATACTGTATTTCAGCATTAACTCTCATTGTTTATTTTGTATTAGGTACATATTGACTTATTGAACATGTTTTACCCTGGGCTTCTTCTAAGTGCCCTTGGACACGTACCCCACTTTGGGAACCCCTGAAGTAGAATGATTTGTAGTGAATTTAGGAAGAATTTATAAAGTCTGGCCAGTACTTCATGGCTTATGAAAAAAAAAGGCACATTTGGTAGTATGGGAAATGTGTGTAATATTTTATGCCTACAGTGTTTTTGATTTAACATCTAAAAACCACTGTAATATGTAAATTCCACCAAAATTAACATATGATGTACAGGTAACAAAAACTATGATTGTATAATCAAAATATTTTAAGGAAAGAACATAATTTCAACAGTAATTACCCACAAAAAGGCTGTGAAAACTTTTGCATTTGGGGACTGAGATATGGTTTTATAAGACTGAACTTACAGTTTCCCATAGGATGAGCAGGGGCCCGCCTGGAAATGTGTGATATGCTATCTTTTTATTGGCCTCATTACTATTTATTTATTACATCCTATTAATTCTCAGCCATCTCTCACATTACATGTTGAGCTTTGGCTTTGGCTGGCCTCCATCTTGGACCCTAATCTTAATTGGAAACTCCTGTAGGGTAGATTGAGGTATTAGAGAAATAGCAAGAAAAGGGGGAAGGGACAGACAGAGACACAAAGACGACAACATAATATATCAAATATAGGAATCCACAGTAAAAAACCAGACAAGCAGCAAATCTTTCAACACTTTGCTCTGCTCTCAGTACACTCTTGTGTATTTTTCATTCTTCAAGCAACTGTCGCTGATTCCTGAGCAAAGTTTTATGTATGTGAATGCACACGTGGAAGGGCAAGATCAAAAAGTCACTGAGCCAGTCACGAAAGGTCAGAGAGGAAGACCTGTTTTTACCGATACGATGGAGACTGGCGCTGGGAGGACTTGATTAGTTGATGAATGCTCTGGACTGACAGCAACATAAACAGAGATTATAGAGAAGAGAGACCCCCGGCACGTCACCAGGACCAGGTCTGATCTCTGGAGCATCCAAAGACACCGGGACAGAGATAGTGTCCTGGCCTTTCCATTACCAAGAATTTCTGCTTTGACTAGATTCTGAGGAATGGGGTCAAAACCTGAAAATGGGACTTTGTTCTTTTGTAAGGATATGATTTCCTCAGGGTGAAAAACTGTCTTTCTTCTTTGTGCTTCAATTTCCATAAAAATAACGTTAAAAAAACTATTATCTAAGACTACATATTCATCAGACAACTATAATGCTTAAATAGTACATATAGAAATCAAGCATTACAAACAAACTCATTTACATAAATAATCAGAAATTCACAAAATAACATACTGTATATACACAAAACTGCACAGACAATGTTAAATGTTGCATTTAGGGCGTGCCCTTTTTTTTCTCAGTTGAAGCACAAAACAATGTGGTTGGAGTTATGAAATAGTGACTACCAACCACCTCCTTCTGCGGTTTAGTCTGAGGTTTTTCAACAACACTTTTTTTTTACATGCCCCTTTTCACACAACTGTGCAAGGTTGTCTACACCTACGTTGTTTTAACCCCCTTTAAAAATAACCGGTATTGTTTTTCTGGAGAGGTCAGACTAAATATGATGTATGCCAGATTTTTCTTCACCAGCTCCAGGGTGTTCTGTCTTTAATGCATCTAATAAAACCTGTTTCACCCTGCCCTTGAGAAAGTGCAAATGCAAACCCAATCATTTTAATAGTACATTATTTTCCCTTGACGGCCCAAATTAATGTAGAGACTTTCACGCTCAATCTATAAACTAATGTTTTGGGATGTTTTTGGCCTGCAATTCTACATACATAGATTGTTTACTGTCAGGTGTGTCAAATACAGAAGAGAATGGCTTCCAGACCAAACATTAGGCACATAAATAAGCCTTTTATGAGTTTTTAACAGGCTTACACTAGCATAATATGCTGTGTGTAATAGCTGTGGCCTGTGTGTGTGTTGTGATGGGTGTGTGTTGGGGAGGGTCTCCTCAATCTCATGTTTCACATTACCCTTAGACCTTTATGAGATCAACCACACTGTAGATACAATCATGACTGACAGTTTTTGTTGCGCAAAAATGAAAACAGCATTTAAGATCCATGTTTTGAAATCAAACTATTATTCCAGTATAAAAGCTTCAGTTGAGCTTAACAGCTGATGACATTCAATCACACTCCCTTTAATGGAAGAAAATTTGTGAGTTAGCTAACACGGTTTTGTCCTGGCAAGCGCATGGCGGTGCAACTTCAGCAGGCGGCTTTGGCTTACGCTATCCGCCATCTGCTTCGAATTGCAAACAGTTGAGACAGGGCCGTGGTCAGGAGAGGTTTGGGGCTCATCTGGATCTAATAGGTGATAAGAGGAAACTAAGCCATCCAGAAAAAACGCCTGAAGGCTCTATGACAGAAATGGTCAGTGAAGGAGAGTAGGAGGAAAACAAGGGGATTCTATGTGAAATGTTGAATAACCACATCGTCTTTTTCACAGAAAGAGCACACAGTTTTAAACAACGGTAATCAATTGTGTTATCAGTTCTTGCAACATGAGGCCACAATGCAAACTCCGGCCTTCTTGCTTCTGTCTGCCAAAGCAACATTACCATCCACACATCTCATTAACAACAAGCTTACTACAGGGAAAAACTATATGACTTCTCCAGCTTCCACAATGAAGTAAATATAGCCTCAAATTAATTTGTTGGTTTATGTACTCTAATAGATTCAGAGTTTAATAGCCAGCCAAGATAAACACTGTCCTCTTCCATTCAACAACAACTTATCTACTGTTCTATGCCAACTAATTTTCCTTTTAATGGTCATTGCTTTGGAAATGAACTAATAAGCACAAGGGAAGGCAGGGACTGGCCATTGCAAAGCCTCATCAGTAGGTACACTATTCATCAGTCTAAAAGTTCATCTCCATTAGTCAGCATTACCCTGCTGCCTCAGCTGAGTCCATAGAGTAATGGTCCATAGATACAGCCCATTCACAGTCATTACCAAAGGCAGCTCACCCAAGACTATGGTGCAATACCTCACTCTGGTGCTGGCAGCCTGCCACACAGACAGATAGGAAAGTGGCAGAGCTGCTCCCTGCTATCTAAGTCTGCCAGGCGACCTGTCACATCATATCAGAGGCATCATCATTTTGACATCCATTCACACTTTGTGGAACACATTTCCTTTGAGTTATGTGATTGTATCATGGATTTATCAACTCCAGAACAGTGAGGATGAAAATTAGACTTTCTATCTGAATGCGT
Organism: Maxillicosta whitleyi; assembly: GCA_029822895.1. NCBI lineage: Eukaryota > Metazoa > Chordata > Actinopteri > Perciformes > Neosebastidae > Maxillicosta > Maxillicosta whitleyi. Next base: position 13,243,301 of record JAPSES010000105.1, on the reverse strand, counting down.
GGATGTGCAGGAGGTCATAGTGTTGACTCACAGGCTCCACGCTATCAGCTCTGTGACAGACCTGACCGGCAGGGGTGGGGTGGGGAGTTATGCTGCCGCTAGGACAGCGGAGGAAAAACATTCCTGACAGGTCAAAGGGCAAACGCCCCGCTTCCTGTCATTCGGGACGATGGGATTGGGGCAGCGTGAAGGGGAAGGGGAGTCAGAAGCATGAAAGGGAGGGACATTGGTTAGATATTTTGTGCAGCTGTGACCGTGCCCCTGTCTTTCTCCCTTCTCCACCCATCCTGCCCTCCTCCCCCTCCTTTCTGCTGCTCTAAAAACTTCAGGGGGTGAACTCAAGGTTTTGTTATTATCCAGTCTGCCTTCTACTGTCTCCACATCCTCCTACAATATCAGTCATAAAGTGGTCTGTGACTTCCTCGCCTCCATCAGTTGGACTGTGGATCCCCCTCTGTTGCCTCCCAGGTCCAGTGAGTCCTCCTCTCCGGTTGCTGTTTCTCACAGGGCCTCACGGTGCCATCCAATCCCCGGTGAGCTGCTGCGGATGGAGGTGATTTACTGCTGGCCCCTGTGTTTGTTTTCCCTTCCCCTGCTGTTGGTTCTGTTAAGCACCCTGCTTAGCTACTTAGCTGCCAAGGGGTGCCTTTGTGTGTGCATGTGTGTGTGAATGTGTATATATTTTGCTGATGTCCCACCCATGAACAAGGTCATTTGTATATGTTACTTATTTGCTATCAAGTTAAGTGATGTTTTTTCCAAAATGGTCGAAGTGGGAGGTATTCAGGTTTTATTGAAATAGCCGGTTCTAATGGAAGATCCATGGGCCATGACAAATTTGATTTAGCTGACAAAGCAGGGTCATTCACTCCAACAGACTTTAGGCTGTGTCTGCCTATGTGCCATATAATACAAGTGGTCTATTAGAAGCACTAATGCCATTATTTGACACATGCTGCCCTAAAAATGCTTCCTGAGCAGGTGGTGAGGGCCAGGCTTCCATCAGGCTGAATGTATATACACACATAAAAGTACACACAGACACCAAATGGATGTAAGTACCCTATCTATTACATCTCAGAGATAACAAAACCTCCGCTGTCATTACCCAGTGTTCATCTAATTGGCTACGTAGCCGGAGGGGAGGAGCTGTGGGGTCACACTGCTCTCTCTGGGTACCCATTATGCGCTCAGTTAAGCTCAGCACTGCGTGGCATGCCCCATGAAGGCAGCGATACACTTGTCACTGAGACAGCCTAATTAGAAACAGCCGTCCAGTGGCTGACCCCTGTGATAGCACCTGAGAGGCAGAGCTCAGATCCACCTGTTCCCTGTGGATGAGAATTAAAAGTTCTCAAAAGGCTCTTCTGTCTCACAAAGGAGTGGTTGAACTGTGAGTTTTAAGGAGATACTGCCATACTTTATATCGCTTACCATCAATCTACCACATTGGAGCTTTATTAACTGTAAATTATTCATTATTCATTTTACGTTGATGACTGGCAAAGAAAATGAGAAACCCTGGACCAAATTCACTGCTATTTATTACTATAAAGTGTGTCATTAATAAAATTTCTCACTTCATAGGCCTTCATACATTTATAGTAACAGTTACATATAGGCTCATAATGGACAGTTACTTCTTCCACTACAATAATCCATAATGCCTGCAATCACGTGCATGTCTTATAACTGTTTAATATTTTTGATGTAACTATAAAAGCCATAAAGATGACCCAGAAGATGAGAAATTAGAAAGATAGTTGACAGTATCTCTGCATGATGAATGAATGGGGATCACAACAGCAGCAAACATTGCCTTATTAATGTTCTGTGAAGCGTTAACTCCTAGCTAATTAACTTGTTTTCCTTGTTAGAACATGGTAGCTGCATGTTTTAAATGTGGACTAAAATATGTCAGGCTTTATTAGGGATGAGAGCACAGTAGCAGATGTTTAATGATTTGATTTCCAGACAAATAGCCCACTATCTGAGCTGGAAACTTTTCCGTCACCCGACCCCTAGTGAGACAGCAGACTACACTCTATTCTGGATTAGAGCATTGTTTTTTAAAAGCCTGTGCCACAGCTAGCTTTGATTCCCTGGCGGCTGACACTACATTATATGGGGCATGGACGGTCAACCTAACTCCTGCCGTAGCGCTGCACTCAGAGGACTACCAATTACTGATGCATGAGTCATTTCTAAAGGAGCACTTTGAAATAAAGCCAAACATGAAAAACTTTCTGCTGTTCACTGGAGCGCACTCGATGCAGAGGCACTGATGCATGTGGGGATAAACTCATCTTTGTTTTTTGGGTTGGTTAGATGAGACGAGACACAGGAAGAAGGTTGGCTCTGGCAGTGAGTCAGCTTTGTGTAAATGCTGCAACATGCACTTACATGCCAGCAGTCAAACATACATTCCATTGTTTAAAGGAATGCAAACATGAAAACACACTTACTATGCTGATGCTTGTACCTATTCATGTGTGAAGATAATGTACATAAACGATGCCCTCCATATGGGCCTATGCATTGTCTTTGTAATGCTCATAATACAAAACAGACTGACTTTTTTTTTTTCTTTTTTCATCGCCTTTGCAGTCACTTTGCTGCTTCATGGGGACATTCAAGGTCTCACCTCCTCCACAATTGCTTGCCTTGCATCATCACTTCTCAAAAGGGAGGAACCTTAGAGCTGACACAGAGAAACATGTCCATTTGTTTGCATTTTATCTGTGAACAGACAACAATTCTTTTTAATTAGACAGAGGGGTTAAAAGATCAACGGTGCATTTCAGACAGTCTAGCATAAAGTTGGGAAGAGCAAAAAGAAAGCAAACTTAATTGCACTGTCATTCTCTCATCTGGTTTCCACTCATATGATGCTGCTTTATATCGAGGTTAGGGGGAGAGCCAAGGCCGGGGGAGGCTGGGGACACTCTGTCTGCCCCCTCTGCCTCTCTCTCTCCTTTTGCGTCTGTCTGCTTCTTAGATGCAGCTGTGCTTGATGTGATGTGACATTTATTAAAGTCCAGCCTTCAGGACTGGTAAATGCAGGGAAAGATGGTAAAAGAAGGATGCGTAAAGGAAGAAGGTGGTCAAACATAACATATTGTGAATCTAGAAGGCTAAGGAAGAGGAAGAAAGAATGAAGGAAAAAAGAGCAACACAGGTGTTTATAAGTGTATGCATCTGCAACGCAAAGTAGGCACTGATGATGTAAGAGGGGTTAAGAGCTTTGTAATAACACAATAAAAACACTGTGGAAGATGTGGAAGAGACTTCAGCCTCTGATTCTAAAATAAAATACCACGACAAGAGCTGGAGGTGTGTTTAAACCTCCTTCCGTTATTGATGAGCTTGTCAAGGCCACTTTTCATCAGGTTGTGGGAAGCGAGATGGGGAAGGGGAGGGATCAAGGGGAGAAAAATGTAGAGACAGAAAGAGGGAGGGTTCTGGAAGGAAGATGGTTCGGCTCAAGGTCTACTGAGCCTAAAAGCAGTTTTCCCGATGGTGAATAATGAACGCAGACAGAAAAGAAGAGAAAAGGAAAGTAGCAGAGGAGAGGAAGCCAGACAGAGAGAAGGACCAAAAGATGAAGAGAAGGAGGGGTGACATTAAAATGAGGAAATAATAATGGAGCTAAGGGGTTTGAAAATAACCGATATAAAAACTGATGTGGCAGCTCGTGGTCATATTCTTTAATGTGGCAGAGCGGATTGCATGCCCTGGACATCTCAACCATGTAATATGTTATGGATTTTTTTCCATGTCATTTATATTTATGGGCATTTTTGTCCCAACACAAGCTCGAGTTGCTGGAGAACATGGGGCTACATGCCTCTGAGTTTCTGTCATCTGGGGCTACATCCAGTGGTTCAAGCCAGGATGGAGTGTGTGACTCCACAGACACTCACCACATAAAAACTGAGTCATCCCTTCAGCCTGTTGGCCTGTCCTGCATGACCGACAGGAACGGCAGTCCGGCAATCTGCCTGTCAAAATCAAACACGCCTGTTATTAGTTCTCCTCAATGCAATCCAATTCTGTGGCATGGAACTGGGAAATAAGTGACCTATTTTGATTTTGCTGTTTTTTGTTTTACCCCTTTATTCTGTGCATTGCTCTAACCCCCACTCCTCCTCCTTTCTGCCTCTTCTTTAGCGTGATATTTAGGTCATGAGGGGACAGCATTTTCCAGGCAGAGACCGAGAGCTTACTGTCCGCTTGCTCCCCAACCCCGATATGTAATTGAAAACATACAAATGGATTAGCTGGAGAGAGTTCAATGCCAGTGGATCTGTTGGGTTTGGAGTGGCCAGTGGATTTGGACCCTTTAATACCACAGATAGACGAAAGAGAGAGAGAGAGTGAGAAACAGAAAGAGAGAGAGAGTTGGAGACAGAGAGGTTGGGAGGGGGATGGATGATGGACAGATCTAGGGATTTAGGTTCTTGATCAGCTGGAACATGGCGAAACCCGTATTAAAATCAACATGTGCTCAGAGGAAAACATGCAAACACACAAAAGAAGATTTGAGCTGCATATACGTACAAACACACACATACCTGCCAGATAATACAGCACTGATTATAGCACAGGAGCCTTTTCAAAAGCCATTTGTAAAAACTAATTTGGGTTGTTATAAATTATATCAGATTTCACAGACAGCTCCACGACTTGTTATTTTTTAAGCAATGTTGTTGTGTTCCCAGATCACTTGCATTCTTGCATTTACAAGGTTATCAGTGAAAGCAACCGTGGCGAAAATAGGGAAAATTGGACCCAAGTTGTAATAAACTTTGATTACCGTTTAAGTGCCCGTTTATGTTTCTCCAGCAGCATTTATCTCATCTATGCTGACACTGTGGACACACTCGCAAGGTCAGATTCTGCTAATGTGTTGCTCAGTGCGCCACAGTTGGCTTGGAGATGGTTGTAAAAGCACTGACAACATGACCTTCTCCTTGACTGATGGCGGTCAGGAGGGCCATTACTATGAGCTACAGTCTAAGCTCTCTGCAAGCTGTGGTTACTTGTGGATGCAAATTTATTTAAGGATTTCTTAAAATTGGAAGCTATGCTGTTTGAAAGACTGTTTGAGTTTCCTTTTGCATGGCAAGAAAATATACTTATAGGAAATATAAGCTATAGAAGAAGATGGTAGAAGCAGAGGGAGAGCTATGGAGAGATGAGAGGGCAGAAGATGAGAGGACAGAGGGAGTAGAGGAATACAAATGAGAGAAGAGGAGGAGGAGGCGTGTTGAAGAGAAGAGGAGACGAGGGAGAAGGGGTGACGACGAGAATGAGATGAGAGAAACAAGATGAGAGGGGGAGGAAGAGCGACGGAGTGGAGGAAAGAGTGAGAGGGGAGATAGCTGAGAAGACAAAGAGGAAAACAGGGAGTGAAAGAGAGGTTTAGAATAAGAGAGCGGCACACTCAGCGAAGCAGCCGTCTCAGAGACTTGCCAGTGCATCCGTGACCTAGTTTCTAAGCTTCTCCCTAGATCCCTCTCCTTCATGAATGTTTGATTATGCCTCCAACAATAGCAGTATTTACACCAAACGCCTTTTAAATTACAATTCGGCTGCGGCGAAGGAGAGAAAAAAAAAAAATCCAATCCATGTGAGGCAGAGGGAAAATGGCAGAGAAATTGATTTGAGAATTCTCACCTCAGTGGAGACGTGAGATTTGAGTCTCTTAAGACCAGACAGTGCTGATTGGTGCACAGTCAGGCTGTCTCACACACACAATCCACACACACACACACACACACACACACAAAATAAGCTAGTCTGACACCAACATAATACGATAAAAATTCACATCCACTCACTGTTTGTAAATGGAAGACAAGTGGGCCAAACACAGACTGAATTGTTGATAATTTTCACTAAAATGGTTCTCAAATTTGCACCTTAGATGTTGGATCACACATCTATTTTCTTCATCAAGGTGTGTCTGCCAACACTGGTCCTCCCTCCCCGCTATCCTCCACTCCTCTGCATCCCAAAACCATGGCAAGGCACATCTTAGTGCATCACCCGTCGCCATGGCCACTGATAAACCTCTGTCAGTGTTGCTATGGTAACCATTCTGCAAAGTTAAGCCTGCCGCTATGACAGCCATGAGAGAGATAGAGAAGAGCCAAAGACACCAGACAACAAAATGGCGGCAAGATTAAACAGACGATTTGGCACTAAGCTATCAGGTCAGACAACAAAGGATGCTGGGAAAGCACAAACAGACACATTATTTCTCTCTCTTGCTCTCTCTCTTGCTCTCGCTCTCTCTCTCTTGTCCACACACTCTACCACTTCTTCACACATGGACATATGCTCAGGATTACATAAACATACACACCAAAATGCACACAAACACACTCACACAGTAGTTAATCTCATTCCAGTAACCAGAGAAAACTGGTTCGGAGTCAGTAATCTCCAAAAAGCCCAGTTTTTGGAAGCTGTGTGACATCCGGCTCCAAGTAGAACAACCCAGTCAGCCAGCGAGTTGGCCTTTAAATCGGGTAAACAAAATGAAAAGGAAGAGCAATGTTTTGAACCAGCGCATTTTATAACCCAGAGGTTGGGGAAATCTTGAGAATTAACAATAAAATAAAACAATAGACTTGCAATTTTATTGCATTATATCAACCTTCAAGTCATTTTTTCCCCTTTGAGTGAAAAAACCTAGAGTTATGTTATAGTTTTTACACCAAATCATCCCATATTGAGCTTAACTTGTCTTCACTGTCTGTTTTTTTCTTCACCATGGACCAGCAGCGTGCCCCCCTCCACCATTCACTCCCTGGTGGAGGCCTCATCCCTTCATCAGCATAGTCTGGCTCACTCCGTAGACCAAATCATTCTGTCTACCCCCTGCACCACAGTTGCCACGGAAACCTTGTGTGTGTGTGAGAGTGTGTGTGGTACTGCTGGGGGATTGGTTGCCGGGGGCTAGATGCTTTCCAATCAAACCTGTTACTGGGGTGTGGGGCCCCCCTCCATGAAAAACAGGCAGAGGGGAACAGAGAGAGTGGAGGAGAGAGGGTGCCGCCTGTTGGGGCTGGCTGTGTTATCATGTTATGGTGATGTTTCGGCAGCATGGTGCGCAGTATGGAGGCAGACATATCAACATGAAGAGCCCAAGTTCATCTCTATCTGAAAATGCTTTCACTAACCAATTACTGATAGAATATTAACATAATAATAATAATAATAATAATAATAATAATAATAATAATAAAACAGAGTATTGACTATTCTTGGACTAAGTGAATATGTGTTGTGCACTCAATACAAGCCAAATGTACGGCACTGTATCAAACTATCAAACAAAAAACAACAGCAATACAATTCCACCACCACACATCAATCATATGACGCTAGAATGCATGTGTGCTTTATGGCTGATGTTATGACCAGAGCGCACCGCTTATCTGCCATAGGATTACAACGATGATGACAGAGTCTCGGAGCCAAGCAGTGCTGCAGTGAGCTGGGACAGAGCCAGAAGACCTGTTCTCCAACTGATCCTGTGTCCCAGCTGTCAGAGACACACAGAGCTATGACAGAGCAACAGAGTGTGCTCAGTGGGACATCACACTCCACAGGCCAGCAGGAGAACCAGGGTGAGCCGTTTCATACGCACTGTAGTAGACAAATGTTTTTTGTTTTGTTTTTTTACCCCAAGTTTTCCACTGCTTCACTTTCAAAATAAAGGATTTGTCCAAACTTTTCTTTTTAATTCATTTTTGTGCTTGTTCATATGCTTACATGAAGTTTGCGTTGTGTTGACAGCCTAGAGTTTGATGATGTTAGCACACTGTACTTCTAAGCTAAATTAGTTTTGCATCAACGTTCAAACATGCAAACTATTGTGATTGTACAAGAGTAAATGAAAGGAACTGAGGCTGTCAGGAGTGAGCGAAACATGTCAATTTTTGGACTTATGTAGACATTTTGGCCTTAGTACTTCATAAATCACTCAGGCTACAAGCTGCGATCATAGATGCAGATCGCCCTGGTGAAAGATGTTGCATTCCATTCACACATTGTACACTACAAATAATTGCTGCTGAAGTGCAAACTGAAAATCCTGCAGGAGGCGTCATGGTGGAGCACAGCAGTGAGGTCCTGGACTTGATTACAACACCACAGTGGACCTTTCTATGTGGAGTTTACATGTTCTTTGGGGTTCTGGGTTCATCTGTGTGAATATGGGTGTGAACAACCATTGAATGTATTCCACCTTGGCCCACTGGTAGCTGAGGTGTCGGCCCCAGAGAGGTTTAATGAATGTAAAAATGCAGATTTTGAGAATACATCCTTACATCTGTCCTCTCTTTCCAAGTTAAAAGACTAACTGAAAAGATGGATTACATCACAGCCCTTCAGACTTCTGTGCTTCTATGAATCTGAACAGCAGTCAGTAGTTACAGCAGTCAGGCATACATTTAACTTTGTAACAGTTGGAAAACCCTTGTAAATGACCAAACCCATTCTCTACACCCCCCCCCCCCCCCCAAAAAAAAGAGTTCAGAGCATTGGGTTGAACTCTTGCAAAAGTTTCTGATTAAGATTAACTTTATTGATCCCCTAAGGGAAATTAATTGGTGGGTAATTCTTGAGAAAAGACAGAAAAAAGTAAATTAAAAGAAGGATCTTTAGTGATAGCTTTAGCTTATCCCTGCAGATCAGTGAGGTGAGTCATCAACTGCTGCCGCATCTTCTTGTTGGTTAGAAAGCATAATGAAGAGGACGATCCAAAGAATTCATGATGTCCTCCACCTTATTCAGTGTCCAGTGGGTCTGAGCCAGGTTTTTTCACCAGTTTGCTTTCAGACCACAAAATGCTGAAAGGTAATTCTTTAGCTGATGGCTCCATAAAAACTATTACAAACAGCAGCTTTGGCACTTTGGTACATTTCTGAACCATAAACCATCGTCTCCTGCCTTGTCAGTTTTTCTTGTGACATTGCTGCGTCACTAGATCTCAGCTAATGCGAGCACATTTACCTGAAGGGAACAAAAATCAGACACAATGTTCATTACCTTACACATCTGATTCCTTTGCAATGAACAAGGGCATCAGAGGTCAGAGCTGCCCTCTGAAATACTTCAATGAACCTAAGATAAAATTGGTTAGAGGTTTATTTTAGAAGATGCAGCATTCCAAGGCAGCCTGCAGATGTTTGTCTTATCTGTGATATCCGTTATCGTCATATGATGTTGGGTTCTCTTTATAGTCGTAATCTTTATATCCTGTGTGACAATGTAGGACTTGTGATGTGCATGCCACAGGCCAGGCATCTGGAAAGTCCTCAATGTGAAACTGTTTTATGGCTGATTAACTGAGTGTCTTTAACACTAAGAGGAATTGAGTGGCTCTGGTCTAACTTTGTCCCTGTGGGCCAATAACAAAGACTGTCTGTCTGCATCCGTCGATGTCTGTGTCTGTCGCTTTCTCCTTTGAGTCCCTCTTTCTTCTTTATCTGATCCACTTTTGCTTACTATACCAGGAGTTCTGCAGCCATCAATCTATGTCTGTCTCTGTTTCTGCCTTTGTCTTTCTTCCTCTCATTCTTTTCCTCTCTTTTGTCACTGAAGTGCTGTCCCGGTCAGGCCTGCTGCCTATAGATACCATATCTACTCTTCATCTACTCCTGAATTACAGCAATGCCAGCATCCCAGAGGAGCATTTTAGATTGCTTGCACAGGCGAATGGGATAAAGAGTGAAACAGAGAGAATGAGATTCAGATAGAGGGAGGAGATGCCATTTACAACAAAAGATGTCTTAATGAGATGATTAATGTTGAACAGAAGAACGAAAACGACTTTATTGATCCTCAACGTAGTGTAGAAAAATATACCAGATGATTAAATGGCCCAAGGCGAATGAAAAAGAGACACGAGTTGGAGACTGATAAATTCAATGACAGAGCTGATCCTATTTCATTCTTATTACCATTCATGTGCAAACCTGACATTGTGTCAAGAAAAGAATGGCACAGCTGGTGTTATCAAGAGAATTGATGCATGACTCCACATATAACTAACACACTCCACTTCCCATCCTCACACTGTCTCACTTCGTGAGACGACGCAGGCAATAACTGTATTGTCTCTACTCATGTAGCCATTTGCTCTGTCATTACCAGACACCCGACAGTCTCACTCTCCAGGCATTCAGGAAAATTCTGTTGCTAGGAGCAACCACAGGAAGATGGTGGGAGGTTTGTGTTGTAGTGACGTGTCTCTGTAACACCTCAACTCGTTATCACAGTGTGCAACCTGTCTATAATTGTAATACTCACTCTGGCAAGAGGACTCTTCATTCAGCTCTGATGGATCACAGATTGATGATGTAAAATCAACAGCCACTCAGGGATTTTTCATAGTAAAAACAATGTGGAGCTCAATTCATGTGAAGTAGTTTTCTTCAGGCTGGTGCTTCACACGAACATCATCACTTAAGGAGGCTTTGCTGGTTTTATCTTTGTCTTGACCAGTGACCAAAAGTCACTTGGTGCTTCCAAACTGTGGAACAGCCTGTTGATTAGATCAGACTGGTAACATCTTTAGTATCTTGGTGATTTTTTTTTTTTTTTTAAATGTTGCTGCACTTAGTGTCCTGCTTTCATCAATTTTTTCCCCTTTATTATCTTGCCCCATAAAGGAGGGGTAAGGGTTATTGTTTTTGGTTCTGTTTGTTTGGTAACAGTCAGCAGCAAAGCTATTGTTTAAATTCATACCAAATTGGGTTTATAAATTGCCAGTGACCCAGAATAGATCTGATTACATTTTGGGAAAAGTAGGTCAAAGTTTTTTTAAATCTTTTATTTTCTCCATTTACTTACTATATAGAGGCAATTGATAGCCTGACATCACCACACGCATAGACATAATGACATCAGCTGGACTGACGCCAAAATAAGCTCTGATACATGTGAGCGGTGGGGTTTGTTGTACCTGGCACCACTTGTTTTGTGTTGTTTTTATTTTTCAATTCTTTATGTAAAGCTCTTTGCTATGTTAAAAAAAAGTGCCTTATAAATATAACACATTCTAAGTATTTTTATTTCCCTCCAGGCATGGGGTCAGGTGTCAAATATCTGTTCACTTTGTCAGTCACAGTGTGTGGGGCAGCAGTGATTCTGAGGTATGAAAATGATGACAGCTACAATAAGCTAGACACAAGAGAAGTGGCATCACTGATAGGTGTCAATCACAACTGTCACTGTCTGGCAGGAGAAGTTGATAAGACATTCCTCTGAGGCATACAAAGTATTGTCTCTTCTTTTGAAGCTAATATTTAAGAGTCACTGAGTGTATTAGTTCCATGTTCTCCACTCCACTTCACTGCTGGTTTGAAGTTGTCTTCCAGAGCCAGTGGCAAGCTGTGCCATATGGCTGTACTCTTTGAGCCAGGGAGTCAAGGAACACCAAATTAATTTGATGCACTGAAGGATTAAGTCACCCATCCTCTATCACTGCAAAGCTGGTAAAAAAATGTGTTGTTTTCTTACAGTTTCAAAGTGTAGCCATCTTTGCACAACTAGCACAGTATGGAGTCAAACTAAAACTCCATATAGAAAATTTCAATGTTAACATTTATACAATAAAATATTTCTTTGGAGTGCACACTAATCAGTTTACTCCAACATGCATGTTCATTTACAACAGGACAATTATAGAATTGGATGATATGTTTGTACATGGATTACCTGACCCCATTTAGTATCAAATATTATTATTGCAGTTAAATAGTTTACTTTGTTATCCTTGTAGAGAGATTCAGTCTCTGCATTTTACCCATGTCAATACACACTGCACCTAGCATTAGCATGTAGCACAAACACAGCAGGCACTCCAGGCCAAGCTCCAGATCATCAGTACCTTGGAAAAGGGCATTGAGAATTATCCTATGAGGCAAACTCAACACAGAAAGGCTTGTTGGTAACCATCTATCTTCTAGCTGTGAGGCAGAAAGGCTCACCTCTACAACACCATGCTGCTAAACGAACAAATTATTGTCTTTGTTCTGCTGATAAATTAATCTGTAAGGGTAAGAAGTTGAATATTAAACTATGTGTCTCTGTGTCATGATAGTTTTGACCACAGGTCCTAGAGGGGACAAGAATGATAGGTTGTTTGACACATGACATTTGAACAACTTCATCCTCAGGCAGTGTGTGAGAGAGAAACCACAGATGTCTAAAAAAAACAAAACAAAACAAAACAAAAGGCAGTGTAAAAAAAAAGTGGAACCAAGGGGCAGTTTGACAGTCATTCTGAAGTATTAACTGTATATAGTTAGAATTAGGCAACCAAACCCCATGGCAATGTTTCACAAACAGCACAACAGGTGAACAATAATAATAATAATAATAATAATAATAAGAAGAAGAAGAAGAAGAAGAAGAAGAAAGGTTGACAAAACTTCAAATCCTCCATACGGAACAAATGTTCTGCCTCATTGAAATGCCAGAGCAGTGAGCTTTCATTCAGCAAGAAGTGATGAGTGTTGGTGAGGCCAGCTCTACAATGTAACTAACCTGAGTGTGTATTATTGACATAATATGGTATGGAACATATGAATACAATCCATAAAGATTTTGGATTGTCTCAACATAGTATCTCTACCATAGCACCATTGATTCTTACATCAAAATAGCAATGCAATCATGTCCAATCTGCACCAGATTGTCTAATTTCACTGTAGTGAAAGGGCATCATTGATCATCTACCTTGCAGATGTTTTGGGGTTTAAAAACAAAACATGACTCATGTGAATCATTCATTTCCCCACTTAGACAATGATTTGCAGCTTGTGCCCTGCATCTGAGCCAGATCACAGAGGGAGCCTTGCAGAAGGTGCAGATGGTATTTTTTTCTGCTCTAGCAGACAGAATGGGCCAGAAATTTAATAACAATTTCTGAAAGAGTTGGCCTGGAGCTGGCCCACAAACCTATCAATGTATTTCATCCCTTTGGAGAGTGGAAACCAAGTGTTATTTGTTTTTCACTGCATTGTGTATTTATTCCCACCTCTCATAGATAGAAAGACAGACAGATAAGCAGATAGATAGACAGATAGACAGATAGATACTCTCATCTCTGCAGCATATATAAGCCCTAGCCAAGACTATATTGGGGTGTGGTGAGTCCTTTCAGAGTACCACTAATACTGTGAGACAGTTTGGCTCTAATCTGCCTCATACTTAATTTTTTGTTACAATAAACTGTCTGAAAAATAGCCCAGAGAAGTGCTCATGTCAGATAAATATGAACACATGTGTGACGTTGGTGGATGTGCAGGGTCAAAATAAACAACTGGTTGTAGTATTAAAAAATGATGAAGCCAAGGTGCCAAATTTGACTAGAGGATGTTATACTGGTTTTTTCCAGTGCTGCTGTCTAGGGCAGGAAAACAAACTACAAGTCATCAGATCTAATCAGTCGCACCATTCCAGCCACCTCAGTTCTGTAATGAGATCATGGTGATTCCCAATGGAAAATGCCACTCTCAGTCAAGGCTGAATGTGCTCTGTAGGGGAGGGCGCTGAGGTTCACCAGCGCTTTGACAACTACGAACATGTGCACTGAGAAGGGCAGCTGGCTAGTGTAACATTAGTGTAAATGGCTGATGTGACTGATGGCATGGACTCTTCAGCCATCTACGGAAGATTCCAGATAGCAGAGATTAGTCCAGGGTCACCCCCCCATACCATATTAAACACAATGAGGACAGTTCTTTTCACTCACAGACAGAGAGCAGGACAGAGGGGTGATAAGCGTAGAATTCTTTCTTTCGTTATCCATTTCTATAAACTGTGTGAGGGGTGAACGATAAAGAGAAAGGATGAGGATTGAGATGAGGAGATCAAAAGTGGCTTGGAAAAAAAAGTGATGGAAAAGGCAAATGCAGATAAATTTCTCAGGTTTGTCATCACAATGGTCATGGATGAGCACATACCAGGTGCAGAACAGTGCAAGTGAAAACAGAGGACGACCAAAAATGAGGGGGGGTTGTAATGCAGAACACATGCAAGTTGAGAGATGTGGTCAGGGAAGGGAAGGGAACTTTGTCTTTACGAGCACATCATTCCATCATCTCTGGTGTGAGTGTGAAAAAATGCAACTATTTTCCAACATCCCACATTCGATCCTGTGGCCTCGAGTGGCACAGGCCCAAAACAGATTTTGCTGAATGTAAACACTTCCATATGTGTGTGGATCATGTTAAGGAGTGGACCTCATAAGCAACCACAATTCTCTAAAGCCAACAAAACATCTGTGATGATTCATAATCCAAGTCTTCATTATGCATGCAGTACAGTACACATGGGGACGGATAGTTTCTAAGTGAGGAGATAGAGTGAGAGAGGGGCGCAGTAAAGGGGGGAGTGTTGGAATGAAAAGTGTCTTGTCGACAAAAGTGAAATATCTGAGGCTTGGCCAAGAACCAGAGTTTGGGGCGGGGGCATTTATTGTGATATTTTGCTTTGGAGCTACAGAACTCCCTCTTTACACTGGAGTGTTGAGTGGTCAAGGATAAAGGGCTACAAGCCATTTTTATTGGGGGGAGGTTTTGTAGTTATATAAATTCTATGTAAATGACAAGATAGTGGCCAGAGTTGGTTTAATGTTTTGTGCTTTTTATTTTGTCTTCAGACATCTGGATGCACATAAAGCTGTTGAGTCTAGTTTAATGAGTTCAAAATGCTTAAATGAGAGAACTTCGCCATGTTGATGTTATCCTTAAGCGGTATCGGGGATGTTCACCTGCACTTTAAGGCTGTGCTCTGACACATATTATCTCAGTGGCGATAAAAACATCCCCCATGTACTAAATTCAATAAGTTCAACAGAGGTCTTTGGCTGAAAATTTTGGCTCAACACATTGTGATATCATCTGGCAAGACACTACCTTGGCCTGAAGTATGTTCAAGCTCTCATCCATCAATCATCTCCATGGATCTATTATCATTATTACTCCTAAATCATGTCTTTACTGAACAGCACTTACAAAAACAAGCCCCTGTTAATGCGGCCCCTTGAATCCTTATAACATTCCGTGCTGTTTCAGGATTTGTCCACTGGTCATTCTTTATGTTCGATGCATAACGGTTTGAAACTGTGAAAGCGAAAGGTCAGCACAAACTTTGCAGTCATTTAGAAACTTGTCTGGGAATAGAAGACTCTTGTAAACAGTTCTGAGCTGACTACAAATATTGTTTTTGTGATTTGTTAGAAGGAGGGAGAGTGTGACTGGGGCTGGTGAAGGCTCTGAGTGAAAACTGTCACCCCAGCAAACAGACACATAAACACTTGTCCTTTTAGTTACGATTATTGTCTGATGGAAACATACCAGTTTTTCAGATGTAATGGTTTGTTTTGAAGCCAGCAGTTGCCAGACCATATACAGAGTCTTTCAAAAGGCTTTTGTATTGAGTTTCACGTCTCATGTCATGTTACAAAGCACGATGAAGGAACCTGCGCTTCAAGGATGGAAAGTGGGAAATCAGAACACTGGTTTGTGCAAGTTACTTCCAAACTGTAAACCATTACAGATTACTTGTTACTGTTGTTTAAAATTCCTTACCTTACAATATTACTGTCTCTGAATTGTAATGTATTACATGACATCTGTATTGCTTTTGAATTACACACAGGCTCCCCCAATACAAGACATAGCAGAGCCTTGGTGCTCCAAATCCAGGTTCTGTACAGGTCCATTTTACCAAACTTGCACCTGCCCCTATCCGTAAAGCTGAGTACTGCAACCTGACCCACTACTCACATTTTTTTTTCAAGTCCAATCCGCACCCGATCGTCCATGTACATTAGACCTACAACCTGACCTGTGATTCAACACCATAGTGAAATTAGATGATCATTATTAAATATCCTGCAAATTATTTTCATCCGCAAATCTCCCGTGCCTACTACCCACTTGCATTTTGTTTAATTTGTCTGTACTCTTGAAAAAAAAAATTATTATTTTTTTTAGCCGTTCCTGCATGTTTTTGTGGGTTGATCATCAGGTACCTGAACTAGTGCTGGACTCTGAAGTACATGTGGACAGATAGCTTGGTAAGTAATGCTACAGTCTACATGTTTGAATCCCATCAGGAACTGAGAGGACGCCAGTAGATAAAACTGCATAAAGAATTCTAACTGGTCATAGAAATGTTAGCTTACCTTGCATTGCTCATCACAGTGATCATGCTAACTAGCCTTTGTAATGCAGGGTTAGGGTTAGTAATGAGCATACATCAGAGTCTTCAAAAGTAGAACTTTCCTTTTTAATTGCTTAAAGTGAACGTCACCCCCAGTCCAAATTCAGTGTATCCACCACACTCCTCAGATTAAATAAGTGTGTGGAAGCATTTTGGGAACTATTTTTCGTTGCAGAGAAACACGACCAACGCACACTGAGGACCGGCAATTCAGGAAACCACCGGTACCTGCGTGGCTATTATTAGCCCTAGTTTTGACCAATTTTGCTCAGTAAAATCCCTATAAATAACGAAACAGTCACAGTATGCTCACCTCACAAGTTTGAAGACGTGTCTGGTTTGATCGCCGGCAAACTCTGCTACGTTGTGTTGCTGAAGACATGGGGGCTCCCACTGAGTGACGGTGTGCGTCGGTTGTGTTTCTCCGCAACAAAAAATAGTTCCCATAAAAAATGAGTAAGACAAGCCCTTTGCGCTGTGAATTGCGCCGTCATTCATCATGGAAGTGAATGCACAGTACGCGGAAAGTAATTGGGGGACAACATTAAGTACATTCATTCACTTTGGCCCAAATCACTTCTTTGGTGATGTTAGGATGCATGTATGTACTACCCGTTACTACGCGTCGCCAGCCAGTGGTCAGTTGTCATGGATTCGGACATTGGCTGAGTTATCAGGAAAATGCTTCCACACAATTATTTAGTCTGAGGAGTGTGGGGGACACACTGAATTTGGTCTGGGGGTGGCGTATCCCTTTAAGGTGTCACAGCCTTGGTGGATTTTTTTTTTTTTAGCAATTAAGTTATGAGCGAAAACAAAGTGTGTTTTAACACTGGCACTATTGAACAAGTACCAAGTAAAATATTACTGAAAATTAATTAGTAATGCCTTACATTACTGGGTTACATTAAAAAGGAATCCATTACTGTGATGCATTAGCCTACATTTGTAACACGTTACTCCCAACACTGATACGACCGTGACGACTGATAATGTGGCTTGTGTGTGTGTCGGATGATTTGGTATGTGAGGGTTTGGTGGGGAGGAGAGTTCAACGCCCCTGGCTCACATCACTCTTCATACTTTCTTCATATTTATTAGCACTTTGAGCAGAGCATGGACAGTCTCCAGCCTAATCTGTGAAATACAGCAAAAAAAAAAAAAAGTACGTCTCATGTGTACATCTGAAACACAAGGGTGTGTTCAATCCTCATACAAGCCAACACCTACGTTATGACTCTGTAGTCCATCTGGGAAGTTACATGGATCCACTTAGTGGATGAACCACTGCTCTCTAGCCTCATTTCAAATTCCTGTATCCTGCACCAATCCTACAAGAGAGGTCTAATCAGACATGCAGGGGGCTGCAACAGGGAGGGGAAGGAGAATGACAGGAAAATGCAAAAAGAAAGGTCGCATTTTACCCCGTCATCCATCATTTTTACAGTTGGGGTTGCAGACTTAGGATTTTGCACATTTTAGCAGTATGGAGTGGGTGGTAAAGGGGCGGGAGAGGTGCCAGGGGAGTGTGTGTGTGTCATAGTGAGTGCTAAGGGAGTGTGCACTTTTAAGATAAACTGGTCTGATGAAAGAGGAGCCCTCGGCCTTGCAGTGCCCCCCATCATCCATCTGGTGATGTCACCTGCGGGCGTGTGTGTGTGTGTGTGTGTGTGTGTGTAGTTGCATATGTGTGTTGCTGTGTGGAATTTCAGTCTATTAAGTGACCC
>JAPSES010000105.1:13210893-13225220 GCA_029822895.1 Maxillicosta whitleyi | reverse complement strand
GTGTGTGTGTGTGTGTGTGTGTGTGTGTAGTTGCATATGTGTGTTGCTGTGTGGAATTTCAGTCTATTAAGTGACCCCGCAGTAAGGCCTTTGGGAAGTGAGGAGGGTGGATATGAGATGTCATCTGGAGTGATGATGCATCCCAGCTCTTCTCGGTGCCTAAACCCATTTGTGTGTATGTGTGTGCTCGTGTGAGGACGAACCATGAAAGTGTGAAAGTATTGTAGTGTGAAGCTTTTTTTAAGGGAGACCCCACCCTTGTTCACCACGAAACCCAAAACCGCTCAGAGTATGGCAGGAGGAAAAGAGAGAAAAAGAAGAAAAGAGTGAAGGAGACATTTAGGGGCCCAGAAGTGCCAAAGGTATCATTACCTTTCCATTTCGCTTGATGAAACCCATTTGGCTGGATTAGTTTCACACTTTCAATGGGACCCTGAGGTGAAGGGAGCCTCTGATCAAGATTAGCGAGCTGCAGTGGGCTACAGACAGCCGGGGTGATGAAGAGGAAGAAGAACCTCAGTGTACTTGCTCCGCCTTTTTCCACAACAAGGGGAGCACAGCTTGTTTCTGCAGACTAACAGAGGCGGGGCTTCATCCTTGGCAGGCAACAGATGTGTATTAAAACAAGAAAGTGTATCTGCACTTATAGCCAGCCAAGTTGCCAGTCTGAATGAGAATGAAGGACAATGATTGGACTTGCCAAATTGGAGGGGATATTAAATCTAGGAAGCAAAACCACTTGATAATGAGTTTTTGTAGCAGTGTGTGTGTGTATGTGTGGGTGTCCACATGTGCCTGTGTGTGCGAGCGCATGCATCAATGTGTGCATATGAGCGTATTTATGTGTTTATGTTTGCACCTGTGGGCTCTGTCATCTTTGCTACTAATTGTCTGCAGCATAAATCAACGGTGGGTGCGTTGCCATGGCAGCCAGTGGCAGGCTGGGTGGTAGTGATGGGCGAGTGCCAGAGCTATTTCATTAACCTTTAAAGGACTTGGTATTTATTTTAGTAGCAGTACTATGAATATAAATTTGTCAATTTGAAAAGGGAAATGACCAGGTAATAAAAAGTCTGAGGATGCCACCTCTACCCTCCACCCTCCCTCTTTGCTAATTCAGTCCCTCTCTCTTATGTGTAGCTCTGCCAGCCTCTTCTGTTGATGAGAACTGAGCAAGTGATTAAAGCCACAACGTCTGGGTGAGAGCAAATAAGGTGAACCTTTTTGTCAAAAACAGAGGATACACCTCATGACGTAACTACATCAATTGTCTGGGGTTGAACAGTACCACAGGTCGAGAAACAAAAGTAGTCTCAGTCTTTCCTCTAGTTGAAGAACACATAATTGTATTTATAAATATTATGGTGGAAATAGAAGTAATGGCTCGTTTTCTTCAGTGGAATAGTTGTATAAATCACAAGCTCTCAAACTGACTCAAAGTAAAACACATTTCTACAAACTGTTTATATTAAATGAATCTCACATCATCCATGTCAGTATTAGTTTTCCTGGTCTTATGCACAACAATGAAGCATAAATATTTCCTAAAATTCAACAAGATGTCCATTTGTGTGAGTCTGTTTTGTGTTAGAAACTGGTCGTTCACATAAAGTGACCACCATTTCTAATGTAGTTCCTAATCCCTGTATCTTCCAGATACAGTGGGATACTATTTCTAACATGACCTTCACCAAGGTTCCAGTTAAACTGAAGTGATGTTGAATGTGGCATAAAATCATTCAAATCATAGCTTGGCTGGTCCAGAATCATCAATGTGTCAAGACATATGAATCAAAGCCAGTAGGAAATCTGTACAGCTTTGAGAAATAAACAATTACATTCTCAATGGGAAAACATTACACATTGTTGTACATGTTTTATTTTGTAATTATATATTACAGTTTTAAGTTTCTTCCTCCATTGTTTCCTCACTTGTGGTTGAAATTGTGCTTAAGACAATGTCACCATAGTAACATTCCACCACTATAACAAGTTGTGGTTTCCCAGACCTCTGCTAAGAGTCTGATTTCTATGAAGAGGTCTCTGGCCTTTTATTTATTTACTTTTTGCTTGTTACAGAGGGTGGTAGTGCATATATTTTGCTTCTTACTGTGACAACACCAATGAGCTTCCATCACAATACACACTCCAATACAAGATACACATACTTTAAAACCGAAGAACCATTAAAAGCTCCAAGTGTGAGCTTTATGTTACATTCCTTAGACAGAACATCTGCTCTGTCATGGAAGGAAGCCAGTCAGCAATTACTACACCCACACTGTAAGGGATGAAACAGCCTTATAAAACACACCTGAGATTCATCACCACACATATAATGTATTATCATAAAAATGTAATAGTAGTCATAACATATTTCCACGTTGAGTTCTCTGATGGCAGAAGATTCTTCGGCCTGGAAAGGACATCTCTGGGAACTAACAAAAAGACAGCGTTCCCATTACTGCCTCGGGGGCAACAAGGGCACTAGAGAAGGGGTCTCTTTGTGTGCTGGATTCATGAACGTTTTGACCGGGATTGGCTGGTTAAAAGAAGCATTCTCTAGATGCCTCAGCAGTAAGTGAAGCTTCTGTAACCACTGGTAATTCAATTGTGCCACATGATTTCTTGGTGAGTAATCCACAAATGGGCAGTCAGTGCGAAAACAGCTTGGCATCCAGGCCTAATGAAGCAAAGGTGCTGAGGGGGGGTAGATGTAGGGGTGCGTGGAGAGGACAGGAAGCAGGCTACAAATGGATGTAAATGCAATGCAGTGAAGAAAAAAAAGGGATGTTACAATAAGAAATAAGAAGTGAAAAACAAGATTCAGGCCAATGAAGCCAGAAGAACAATGGAAAAACTGCTCAAGGGGCAGAATTTTTGTAAAAAAAAAAAAAATTCATGATGTAACTTTGGTATTGTTTTTATGGGTGTGATGCAACAGATTGGAAGCGAAAGCTAAACAGATGAAGCACTCACTCATCAGACATGAGATGTTCACTGGCAAAAAGCATGTTACACACACACACACACACACACACACACACACTGCTCCGACCGCAGCCATGTGTAGAGCTGTGACGCTTTGAGTGTATGGGTTATGACTGTGTGAGTCTGGATTGTTTCAAGCTAAGTGAAGAAAGCACCCTCAGAGGCAGCCAAGAAAGAGACAGCACCACCTCTCCTAAGTTCCTATCCATTCACATTCATACACAAAAGAGGAGACACACCAAAATCAGTGGAATGCCACGTAAATAGTTGTTTATAAGTCTTGCCGTTGACCTTGTTGGTGCAACATTCTCAAAAAACACACCACTGAGTTTCTCAAAATCATAAATTCAGCAATGCATGAAGGGAAAAAGGCAGCCAATTAATGTAACTTTAATTTACCCTCTAAGGTGTCACGAAATGTGTATTAAGTACGCTCCTGGGCTGTATGGGAGAACACAGGGGAGTAAGGGTGCTAATTTGTTTTCACTCTTGCACAAACAATGTGCGACTCAAAATGGACCGTATGAGACGAAGGGAAGGCACAGTTTCCATAGTAACCATTTCAGACTAAGTGATTGTGTTCACTCGCTTTCAGTTTTCCATAGATTTGCTCTCTTTTCTCCATTTCTTATAGAGTTTTTATTTTGTTCCGGACGAAATAAACCACCAACGAGCTTAGTTAATAAGCAGTGAAAAGGTGGGAATAAAACTGCTCTCATTAAAATTTAAAGCGAAGAAACAAGAGGAGGCTCAGGTGTGCTGCAGTCAAGGATGCAGAGTCATACGCACAGACAATACCAAATTTTCATTGCAGACGCAGACACACACACACACACACACACACACAGAGAGAGACACACACACACATACATACATACACACCTGGTAGAAAAGCTGTCAGTGGCACAAATATGGGGAACTAAATCTAGACAGAGGCACAACTATTCCTGCCCTATATTTCATATTTAATCTGCTGGGCTGGAGGATTTCTTGGCCCAGTGCACTGTGTAATCTTGTCGAGGGGCAGATGGCACTCTCACAGTGTCAATCGGATCCCCTGGATTGGGACGATGGAGGAGGAGAGTCCTCCAGGGGCTGCCAGCCTCTGTGCCAGGATCAGCAGGTTTGGCTGGCCAGCAGCACCATAAGCAGCATGAAAGCAGACAGTCTCCTCACCTTTTTTTCGAGGCTAAACCCAGACCTAGAAATGACTTTCAGCAGAGGGTTGACATTGGACACATTTGCAGGCTGGGATTAGGATTAGCCCAGGATCATAAGTAACAGGCCTGTCTTGTTCTTTATTCCTTCTTACACAAACATCACATAGATTCTCTCTCATCCACTTTCAGTGCTGTTTGGAGTTTTGGCTTGTCGAACGGTAGTATCCTCCCTCCCTCAAGAAACACAGATGAAATAAGGACTTCATTTTATGATGAGAGTTTACAGGAAAATATATGTCTGCAGCAAGTGCAGTTGTTTTCTTAGATTTTTTGTAGTACCAGGAATACATACAATACATTTAACAGCACATTGGGCTGCTTTTAATATATATAAAGACCCAAATGTCCTCTGGTGACCAAAACCATGGACTGATCTAAAATGTTTAATACCTGTTGATCTACTAATCCTATCAACATATTAGAATAATTCAAGTAAAATGCAGTTTATCATCGTTTTATGGTCATCAGATATGACCCATTTAGACATTCAGAGGCTCCATAGTGAATGTGGAAACACGGTCATTTCTACAACATTAATTCACCAGTAAAACCCATGGAGTTGGATCAATGACAGTGGATGGACACACTTGTTTTTACATTTAGTTAATGATTTTACTGAATTTGAAACTGAATTTACTGAAAGTTTTACTGAAAAAGTCACTTTTTCTTAAGATTTCTCTGTTTTTGGTATAATAACCCTGATCTTTAGTTTCAGCATGATGATTAAAGTACATGATCTGTAATTATGTATAGGAGAAAAAAAAAACCCTGATTTTCTGTGAAATAATGCAAAATGCATTTATTTTATTTTATTTAACCTTTCTTTAAGCAGGAAGTGGTCCCATTGAGTTACAATAACTCTTCTGCCAGGGAGTCCTGGATAATATTATGATAAATAGTGATGAATCACTTAAGAATGGTTAAATTAAGTAAAAAATAATAATTTGGGAAATGCAAGAAAAGTAATGCTGGGTCTTTATGAGTTGAAGTTGATTACAAGATGCATAACTTTGTTTATGCCACACTATGCTTATGCAGCATCATGACAAATGTCACATCATTTATCTCCATCCATATTGGCTTTAATTCTTCACCAAGTATCTTGTTCCTGTAGTCTTGTACTGATCATGACAGAGTTGGAACACTGTGTAAAGTCATCTCCAGCACATCCCAAAGATTGTCAGTGGGAGTTCAGATCAGGACTCTGCGGTGGCCAGTTCATGTGTGAAAATGATGTCTCATGCTCCCTGAACAATTTCTTTCTATTGAATGCACGCATTGTCATCTTGGAATATGCCCGTGCAATCAAAGAAGAAAAAGAATCCATTAAAAAACCTGGTCATTGATTATATTCAGGTAGTCAGATTACTTCATTTTATGGACACATAACTTTGCTGAACTTAGTCAAGTCAATCATCCCCAGATCTCAACACTGCCCCCACAGGTTTGTACTGTATGCTCAATGCATGATGGGTAATCTCTTTATCTTCCTTTCTTCTCACCTTGATGTGCCCATCAATCTGGAACAGGATCAATCTGGACTGATCATGATAGCTCACTGCATCAGTTGGGATTAAAGAACTTGTTTCCAAATGAAACACAGTAAATAAAGACCCAGTGCTACTTTTGTGGCAGTTCCCTAATGAATTTTTCTGTATATTTAAAGTTTCTTAAATGATTTATTACCATTGACTGTGATATTATCCTCCTTATCATGCATTTTCCTATATTTGATTTACTGATTATGTAGATGTTCATGAAAGTTCAAATTAAAGTTAAGGGTTATTGTATGAGAAACAGGAAAATGAAGAAAAAGTGATTATTTTCAGCAAATATACCAAGAACTGAATATAATAACAAGCGTTTTCATTCACTGTCATTGATCCAACTCCACAGGTTTTACTGGTGAATCAATGTTGTAGAAGATGACGGTGTTTCCACGTTTAGTTCAGAGCCTCTGAAAGTCCAAATGGGTCATATCTGATGATCACAATAAGATGATAAACTGTATTTTGCACCTATTATTCACATGTATTGATAGAATTAGTGGATCAACAGGTATTAAAGTTTAGATCAGTAGATGTTTTTGGTTGCCAGTGGCTCTTTGGGTCTACATTGGTTAATCACTGTCTGCAGTAATTATCCAGTAGAAAGTTTTTACCTATTTGGAACTATTTTTCAGCCAAGCAGTGCACTTGAATGAAGCTGTGATTACCTTTATTTTGATTAGTAAAAAAAAAAAAAAAAAAAGTTCAAGTTACTCACCATTCAAGAGTGTAATATATGAAAATCCCTTAAACTAACTGTAAGATTTATCCTCAACAGACCCCTTGTCTCATCCCAAGGGAGTATTTTGCAGGGGTTTTTAGATGCTGCGATTTACAAGGCAGATTTATGTAACAGGAAAGCTAGTGTCGGCTTTTATTCTTAGAATAATGGAGACTAGCGTGAAGTTTTGACAGTCTAATTTGCATGGCTGCAGACAGTCAAACTCAGCTCGCCCTCGCCTCGCCTCTCCCACCATAACAATCTCACCTACAATTACGAGACACTAGATGAGATGAGGGAGTGTTTGGTCCTCAGAGAGGGGGAGAGGGAGAGAGATGAATGGGTCTGCTGGTGTCCTGGAGCAGTGAGGAAGACTAAGAATAAATGAGTGAATGAATGAATGGGACAGTAATGAAAAGGGGAGGAGGCGGAGGGGAGAAGGGACGGAAGAGAACAGGACATTCAGAGCGCTTGGTCTAGCTTCTAAATGAATCGGAAAAGAGGATAAAATGAACACAGCTGAGTTAGAGGCTGAATGTGCAATTGTGTCTGTACGTCGGGTCCAACTGGGAACACATGAGTTTCACAGGATTTTAAAGACTTTGCAAAAATCCCACCCCACTGTGAAATGACTTACTTACTGGGCCCACTAAAATGTTTAAAACCTCATTATAACCTCATGGAATGGTGACAAATCAGTGTGATATTTAAGCAGGTTCAAAGCAGAAATGAAACTTTTAACAGTAAGCTTCGATCCGTAGATATAACACAAAAATAAAATCATACTTCTCATGCTTTTATTTTGTCATATCTGTCTTTTGCATGTCCTCCAACTCTCCAAAAATTACTGGAGTGCTGCTTACTTAAATCTTAATCTCTTAATGCTACAAGATGATGCACACCAACCTGTGCAAGCTGCAAAATCTTAAAAATCAGACATCCACTGTGACTTATCAAACTCAGTAGGGTATACTTAGTCTTAAAGAGAAAACCACATACCGCTGCAGCTCCTGTTCACACAAAGTGCAGACTGAAATATGAACACATGTGTTGTGTAAAAGTTTCACTGGAGAACTGCTGCACGCTTTCCCATATGATGGCACAGACGGAGACAGAGGGGAAAGACAGAGAAGGATGTAAAGAATAGTGAGGGGTTGTTCGACTAAACATTTGCTTTGGCAGGCCCAGAGTAGAGGGGCGGTGCTCTACTAGTCCCCTGACGTGCATCTAGAGGAGCCCCTCTGTCTTGACCATAAATCTGAATGGAGTGGGAGTTATCATACTTTCCCCCTCTGTCCCCTCCCCAACTAAAGCCCGCATTCCTCCCAGACACTGCTTCGCACAAGCAAAATGGCCAGTTCCCACCACCCGACATTGGGAAAGGCGATGGTTTGTCATGGAAAAATCCAGAGGCATTTCAAGAGTCCTTAGAGCATTTTTTTTTTCTTTGCCCCCACAAAGCTCAGTGATGGAGCAACACTTAGCGTGGTGGCAGGATTCTCTCATGCAGCCATGCTAGACGTGCAGATTTGTTTTATTAACTGTCTTCCAAGTAAACTACATGTACGGAAACACAGACAGAAAAAAAAAAAAAAAAAGGATGCACAACCACGCAAATGAGATGGGTGTGAATTCAGAGACCGGTCGTTTTAGAAACCCTGGTAACACATTCCATAGGAGTCTGCCTCCTCCCTCAAAAGGAGCCTTTTGTACTTGTTGAAAAGAGAGGGGTTACAGGGTTTCTCCCTTTAGGGTGTCGAGTATAATACTCACCCTCAAGACAATGACCTCATCGTGACACTCTCTGCTGGTTTGGTACAATCTAGATATGCATGTGTTACCCCGTTCGCATCTTTGCTTCTATGTGTGGGGAAAGGCATGGGAGAAAGAGAAAGTCAAAGGGGCATAAGGAGAAGCAGGAAGTATCCGGTCAAGGATGGATTACAAGGGGGAAAGGGGGGGTTGTACAGATCCTCAGGAGGGAAGTATTTCTCTCCACCTTCTGATTGGCATCCACCCTCATCATTGTCTGCTCAGGATTAAATGATCTGTACATGACATTGGTGAGTGTTGGTGGTAATGTAAAACACACACACACACACACACACATTGCCAAACCCAGGGAGCGGTGGGCTTCAACAGGAAATTCCTTTACAGCCTTTCTGCTGACTAAGGAATCCAAGTGGGAGCAGTGTAAGAAAGAATGTAATGTATATAGTGGCTGTGTTATTTGGGGTCTAGTTAGGGCAGCATATGTACAAACCATTACTACACCGGTGAGCGTGCTGGTTTTACAAGAAATGTGCAGTATTATCACTGAACAAATAAGCAGAAAACAGCCAAGGTTACTGCGTACATCAAATGATTATTTTCACTGGTATATAATAGTGAAATGGTATAAACTCATATTTGAAGTGCAATACAATGGCATTTTTTTTCTTGCATATACTAAGTTGAGTTTGATATCTAAAATTAATTTTCAACTGCAATGACAAGATCTTAGTTTTATGCAAAGACTACTTATTACTACCACTGCTATCCAGGCTCTAACTCTTGTACAGATGCCAAATATGAGACAGAAACAATAAGCCGTGCAGACAGAAGCCATCTTTCCAGGCAGCATCCATGTTGCAGACGGTGAGCCAGCAGTCTGCACAGGTGTCCCTCCACAGTGACCTACATTGCCACAGCTGATGCCACAACAAAGATACACCAAAATATTGGTGACTGCCTGCTGCTGCTTCATCAGTGATATCCAATAAATGCAATTCTATTGAGATAACATGAGAATATGAAACGAGTAATAACAGAAATAGGATTATCAACAGCACCGATGGCGAACAATGGTACGGAGGAACATGTGGCCAGCCTCTGTGTGTGAGATGGATGCTGCATCTGAGAGGAAAGGAGTGGCAGTGTCGGACTCACACAGCCTAAATGGAGCAACAGCGCCCCCAAGTGGTACAACTACATTTTGACATGAGCATCAATGTCATCTACCTGTCTATATATATATGTCTTGAACATTTCTTGTACCGCTTGATTATCTTTTCACAGATGAGTCTGATTTCTGCAGACCTTACTCTTAATGGTTGTGTCATTTTCACTGTAGTAAGTCAACATATTAATCCCATTTGCCATGAATCCTTTAATGACAGTGATCGTTTGAAAAATATAATGTAATACTAAAAAAAAAAAAAAAAAAGAAAAAAAAAGAAACAGACACCTTTGAAAACAGATGTATGCAGAACAGTTCTGATTAGTTGGAAGTGTCAATCTGAAGAGAATACACAGCTGAGAATTATAGACATGCAACACATTGTCAGAACACAAAAACCTGAAGAACAGCCAACATCTTTACCAAAGAAACGTACAACTCAAAAATCTGCACAATGTTTTGCATAATGTTATTGCACAGACATGCAATCCAAAGCACATAATACAATAATTAAGCATTTATTTTAGTATAAATATTACATCTCTATGCTTACTTATCCTAAGTTACATTACAGTTGATGAAAAACAAAATGATAAAAGCATGGAGCGAACTCACATTGCTTTTTGGTCTGATTGGCACTAAGCCTGCTGAACTAGTTTGTTCCAAACATAGGCTGAAAGAGAAACCTGTAAGATTTATTTCCTCCTATTCATCTAAAAAAAAAAAAAAAAAAAAAGAAAAAAAGAAAAATAAAGAGATGCTACTCTCAAGTTCAAGCAGAATTCATTATCATAACTCAAACAGTTGAAAGTCTGTTTAATTAATCAAATATGACTCCTTTTAATGACAACAATTTACAAACTCCCTCTACCAAAATAAGACAGATAGCCAAATTATTAAAATGAAACATTTAAAGTGACAAAAAAGTAAAATAGCTTGCAACATGTTCATTACTTTAAACTGTTCACACTGATGATAATGCGAGGGGCAAACAAATAATAATAATAGTAATAATATTGTAATATTAGCTGGCTGTTTCATGTAACAAAAACATTTGGCTAACATTATCACACTGCTGTGTGTTTTACAAGGCCATTTATATTTAGTGTTGGGAGTGAATCCAAAATGAAAAATGCTCTCAAGAATAAAGGCCAAGTTTTTTTTTTTTTCCCCCCATTCTGAAGATTCACTTGCATAATAAAGATGAGAAAGGAAAAGAGGGTACAGGTAGGATTTAATTATCGTCATTCAAAAATCACTTGCAAAGTATTTCATCTCAGAGTGACAAGCAGCATTACAGTTTATGGCTATTTTGCAGCCTGCAGTTAAGTCACAGCCCAACTGGAAATACGCTTGCAAAATTGTACGTGAATTAAATGGCAAAAAGAAAAAGGGAAAACAGCTCCTGCCGCCAGCTGTGATCAAACCTCTGACACTGACACTGTGTCACTTTCTTTATGCTTGAATGACTCTGTGTCTAACTACTGTCATATGCTCTCTTATTCCGAACTTTGTCCGAGAAAAAGCCAAGGCCTGAACTGTTAACCTTACTAACCGCCTATCTGCACATATCTGCGGCCCATTAACAGAGCGGTCAGATTCTTATTGCCTTGGTTTTCCTGTTGTTTTTTTCAACTGGTTAACCAACAGGATACGAACCCGTCAAAAAAAACCCTACTGACAATCATGACATGGTTGACGGTGAGAGTGGACAAAGAGTTAAAACACATTAAGCGTGGTTCATCTGCCGAGAACTAGCTTTAATGGTGGGACAAACTTTGTGGCGCTGAAGATCTCAGTCCCAGTTCTCCCAGTCTTCATCCAGCTGTTAAAAAAGAGAAAGTGGTTAGACACATTCCTCCAGCAGTGTAACATTTAAACTTGATGCCATAAAAAAAAAAAAAAAACAAAACAAAAAAAAACTCACCTCTCCAGAAGCATCTATTTTTGAGAGTGCCATTTGAACCTCTTCTTCTGTCATGTCCAGGTCAAAGTCTTTCTCCCAGTCCTCGCTCACATCGGTGCTGGACCCTGGAGGGAAGTGACATTCATTAACCCCAATGTCTAAGCCTGTTCAGTGGAAAACTCCCAATCTCCTCAATTAACTTAATCCTCTTTAGATTTATACCCAAAGACTGGAACAATACTGCACCTTTTTTGCCGTTGTTAGAGGGCGTTGACTTTCCGCTGTCAGAGTTGAGCTCGAACACTCTCAGGTCCTGTGGTCCCTCTTCCTTTGTGGCCTCTGGTTTCGAGATGGGTGTTGGAGCTTCAACAGTGACCTGTGGCTGGGCTACAGTTTCCGTTTGAGACTCAGGAGGTGAGTCATTATTCGTAGGCGTCTGCTCCTCTTGTGTCTTCTTTACATCCTCCAAGCTTGCTTCTGTTAATTTCTTGGCGAGCTCTATGGCAACAGGTTTTGGCCGGACTTCCACCTGTGTTGGCAGGCTAACGCTGTCGCTGCTTACAGAGAGGCGCTCTTCACTTGGAGACGAGACGGGGCTAAGCAAAGTCGTTTCTGTGGGAGCTGTTGAGGTCGTGGGCTGCTGAGACAAACTGTGGTCCAATGGTCGTGTAACATTGAGATGAGATGATGGCGAGGCGGCACCGAGGAAGTCATCTGAGAGTAATAAAAATGAATTTCATGACTTCAAATGATAGGAGGAAACGTATAGCTGATGATTAAGTGCTAAAAGCTGATGAAAGCCTACCCTCTTCCTCCTCCTCCCAGCCCAGAGTTTCTGTGTGTGTACTCTGTTCTGCCCTCTGCTTCAAAGCAACTCTCCTGGCCTCCTCCTAGACGACCACACAATCACATTTAATCATCTTTGCAGTAATAGCATTCCAATGATAACATCAATCAAGCCTATCATTAAAAAAGTCTGAGGCATTCATCTTTGAATACAGTATTTTTCATCTTAACTCAGGCCATTGCCAACCCAAGCAGTAACACCTGAAATGACCAGCAGGTGGCACACAAGACAATGAATTCAACCATGAATGTTTGTAGAGAATTTCAATAATCATCCTTGGTTGAGAAAAAACTGAATAAAAATATATAATGAACAGAATAAAACATGATGTTTACCTGGTCCAGCTGGAAGACTTTGTAGAAATACCGCTGCCAGAATTCTGAATGGGCTACAGCTGCTGGCACCTGTGCAAACACAGCTGTTCTTATCTAGCTTCTTATTTAACAAAGACAAAAATAAACTAGAAACTGTACTTTGAAACTAAAAAGTGTCTACAAAAGAAAGATGATACCATTTTGGTGTAAAGGGCTCGTATAGAGGGACTGTTGACCAAAAGCTCTGAGATTTCTCCTTTCTTGTCTTCCAAACTGAAACCAGACAGCCAGTTGTCAAACTGCTCTGGAGGACCTGTGGACAAAAAACAATCAAAATGTTCAAATGTAGTCGACTAAACATCTCAAATGTTGGATGTTGGTAGTTTGCCAAAACCCAGGTGAGTATGTAAGTGCAAATGAACAATGGATCAATAACGTAAAGCACTTTGGGTGCCTTGAAAGGCACTGTAGAAAACTAATTTATTATTATTAGTAGTAGTAGTAGTAGTAGTAGTGGTAGTAGTAGTATCATCACAACACTGGTTCTGTAAAATGCACTGAATAATAAATTATTTTTTGAGTAACACAGAAATAAAAGTTACTTTTAACAGATATTCTCTATTAAAAAACATCCAACAACCATCATCATAATCAACTTATTCAAAATGTTTGACAAAGATTTGACAGTTTATCAGTTTCACTGTATCACATCGTCTTAATGCTTCTTGTGAATATACACTTACATTGTACATTTTTATTGATCTTGTACTGCTGCTTGGCCTTTAAATCTAGTATAATTATGCAGTTTTTTTCTCTTTCCTCCTTTAAATATGATCATTAACATTTATATGCTAATATTCAAACAGAAACCCGCTGTGCTGCTAGTTTTCAGGTTGTTGTTTTTTTGTTTGTTTGTTTTTAGACTTCTGATCAGCTGTGACCTAACACACATACCATTGAAACATACTAATGTAAAGTGCAATCTTACTCTGAAAATATTCATGTATATTTATCTTGTAAAATTAATGAACACTGTAGAAGAGATAACAACTAATTTAACAGATAAATCACTTTCTTTTTCATTTTAGGCCATGGTTGTTTAAAGTTTTGGTGTAAAAGAACTGTCCCAATGACCTGACAGCAGTCTGAGTAGGATGACATCATTTTTTTATTCAAATAAATAAATAATCTGAGAGCGAATCTACATATAGATTGAGCGTGAATACGAAAATGCAATGAATGTAAACCTGCAGCAATCTCTGACTTCACAACATCATATTGTACAGTTATTGATTGCATTGTTGGGTAACAGGATGATATAAACCTGCCAGGTTGTAATTATACGATAGAGCGCATAATTTCTGACATATTCTGTTTATTAATGTACTTGTTTTTGTGCTGTAATAATGTCTGTATGAGCTACATGTCAGACAGCAGGAAGACCAGAGACACACACACACACACACACACATATATATATATATATATATATATATATAAGATCTATTAATAACAGTGACCACAAAGGTTCATTCTCAGTGAACTACTTCAGAATAATAAAACACAATGGTTAGCAACAGGAGCAAGCAACCAGACGCAGCTAGTAAACAGAACAAACAGTTAAATTGTATTTGCTGTACCTGTAACTTTCTCACATCACTCTATATTTATTATTTTTTATCAAATGGATGAGGCCCACAGTAATATATTATATCTGTGATACAACATGTGATTCATGCTTTCACAGAACACAAACATAGCACTTTCTGTGTTCTGTTTACAAAAAACCCATCAGCACTACGTACTAACAAAACTGTCTACTGAATTGACAAGTACTCCTATT
>JAPSES010000105.1:13165123-13195537 GCA_029822895.1 Maxillicosta whitleyi | reverse complement strand
TATATAGATATATATATATATATATATAGAGAGAGAGAGAGAGAGAGAGAGAGAAACTTGAGCAAATGTAGACATAATGATAACTGATAATCTGACAAATAATGATTTAAAGTGTTTGTTAGCCAGTTACAAACCATAGAAAAAAAAATCCCATCCACCTGCAAGACTATCCAGATGCACACACTTTACACACACACACACACACACACACACACACACACACACACACACACACACACACAGTGTATGTTCAGCATTGTGTTGGTCACACTTTTAAACAGTTGGCCACTCACTGGTGCATGGAAGTAGCTTTGTGTCTGATGTGCACACTTCTGCCCCTCACCCCCTATTCCACACCCCTTCCTGATCTCCTTGTCTCTGGTCTGATAAAACAGGGAACCTACTCACCCAATAATCTCCCTCCCCAAAGCCCAGGCACGACTCCTGCCTTTCATCAGGACCATTGTTTCAGTCTGTTACCTCCGCTTGTGCTCCTTCACCAGGGCAACACATGCACACACATACACATATGGCCCCCCCCTCCCTCGTCTCCGTCCCATCTGTGGATAGGCCTGCCATGTGTCTATTCGTAAGGGTGCCGACGGCAACGCCACTGTATGTGGAAAGTACATGATGCCGTCCTTTTGTGTTCAGCCCAGTCCTCAGCTACTTACCTCTGACCCCGGGGTCATCGTGCACAATAAACCCAAGTGTTGGTGGCCACAGGCTATCCTCATTGACTCTTGATTGACGATCTGATCAATGGTCTGTGTGAGTGTGCGCCCACGTGTGATTGGTTTCTATACAGCCCCTGCAGACCCATTGAAATGAGCGTGTCTGTTTTTTGACTGTTGGTCTTTTAAAAGCATCAGACTAGTTAGTGACACACAATTGGCTTCTTTGGTTTTTAACTTGATGTAGCGAAATGAATAACTACAATTTAGCTCAATGGGCACACGCCTTGTCGGAACATTGAAAGATCGTGGAAGTGGGGTTTATAGAGCTGTATTGCTGCAATATTCAGTTTCAGTATGAGATCGTTACTTAAAATTCTGTTCCATCCATCTGTCGTTTTCATCATCATTTCTCTTATTCCTCTCTCTCGCTCTTTTACTCTTTTTACCTCCTGCTCTGACTCATACACATGTATTCACACACACATTTATAGAAACGCACACTCCACAAAACACCCAAGAGGCTCAGGTGGGTGATTACGGGTGCACATTAAACCTTAATTCACATATTGCTGGATGTGAATACTGATGAGAAGATCTGCGCCAGTGGCAGATTATCACCCAGTCCAACATGGATGAAATGCAGACCGCTGCTGCAGCAGAGGCTGATCTGTAAATGTGTCCTGTAGGAGTGACAGATGTAGGAAATATATACAAGTTTAAAGCTGCAATTTGAAGTACAAACTCAATTGCTTTATTGGCCAAGTGTCTCTTCTTTGAGGACAAAAAAAAACTGGCCATGACCCTGAAGTTTATAGATGTCCTGTTGTTTAAATAGTACAAAAAGGCATTTGTGACCTGTTTTTGTCATAGGAACTGTGTTGCTCTGTTGCCTTTGAATAGAGGAGAGATGTTTTCATTAGCAGCTCAGATATCACCACCAAAATATCATGCAACTCTCTTGTTTTCTTCATTTGTTTAAGAAATATGACAGATTTGTGTCATCAAGTTTTAAACAATACAGCTTTTACGGCACAGGAAGAAGAGAAGTCAATCAAGAATTCAGTATTATTGGATTTACTTTTGCTATGAATGATTTCTCCTCTGTTATTGTGCACAGTGTAATTACATTCTTGTTTGATTGGTAGTTTTGCTGATATTTATTAGTTTTCTCTGTTGATGACTCATTTCAGAACACAAATGCAGTCACAGGGTTCAGAAATGTAATTACCCTCATTATTTTAATCTCTACAGTTTATGTTTGTGTAGCCAAGGGTGCATGAGTTAGCATTTTACATTAGAGTTATTGAAACAAACATAGGAGTCAACCTGGATTTGATTGGAATTAAATTTTCCAATGAGGTAGTTTTTCATCCTGTATGTATACGAGTGCCAAGACAAAGCCCAGAATTGATCGGGAACATCACCAGTATAGGACTTAAAGCTGCAGGAGCCAACATCAGGGGGATAAAATTCCAAAATTTGACTGCCTTGTGCAGCTCCCTCCTCTTGGTACCCATCAAAAGATTAAATATAAAGATAAATAAACCCTACACTGTAGCAGAATCACATCCAGATCTCTTGTTTACAGATCAGTGAAGTCTAATTGCAGATGCCAATCATACCTGCAAGAGAAGGTATGTGAGTTGCTAAAATCTATATCATGGGATAGATTTTCTACAGCCTGAAAACAGAGGCAAACAGTAGATGTATGTCCTCTCAGGCTGCTTGAATTTTACTGAGTTAAAATGTAATTATAGAATTTTTCCTAGTGACACTAAAAAACTATTAAGCCTATCTATCAAGTCAAACTATCGAGTCCACAGAGAGTGTTTCATTTTGTTTGATTCTGCAGGTTGTTCCTCACAGCTAAATATAACAAGTCTGTTTCTCAGATCCACACCAGGTCATTATCATATGGTTGTGTGGCGTAAGAGTGGCATAAGTCCAGAGGGTAGGTTTATGGCACCTTTGTTAATCTTATCATTTTTTGTCTCAGTTTTTTTTTTAATCTTAGTCAAGCACAGGCCTCTAAGTTTGGCTGAGCAGACCCTGCCCTGCAGAGTACCGCATTAAATATCAATACATGTTTACGACGGCTCATAAATACTCAATACCCGGCACCTCATTTCTCCCATGTGCATAAAGATGGGGAAACTAGGACGGAGAAGGAGAAGTAGTAGAAGAAATGGAAAACAGACATAAATAAAGGAATATGAATAGACCACTGCAGGGTATCAGATAACTATCCACCTGTTGCAGCTGCTGGTGCCTGTGATGCATCAGCCATTCTACTTCAATCTATGAAGCAGTACATCTTTAACTCGTGGCAACCATTAATTAATGATTTTATTTATTTTAACCCACAAGTAGAACCAAAGGGTGCAAAGCATCCTGTTAGCTTTCCACTCTGAATCGTTTTTCAAGTAATCTATTATTCATGACTTGTTAATTTCTAAGAAGATTTAAGGATTGGAGAGTGATGAAGAGCTGTTAAGGCAGAGTACACAGCAGTGAAACAAAAGGTCCCATAGAAGTACAGTTCTAGTGACTGTGCG
Organism: Maxillicosta whitleyi; assembly: GCA_029822895.1. Lineage (NCBI taxonomy): Eukaryota > Metazoa > Chordata > Actinopteri > Perciformes > Neosebastidae > Maxillicosta > Maxillicosta whitleyi. The sequence continues at coordinate 13,192,305 of JAPSES010000105.1, read as the reverse complement.
GCAGTATATTTGTGGGACAGTGGGCAGGAGGGGGGTGAACCATAGCTCCAGACTTTAAAAGATTAACCCTGAGCCCACAAAGGGACAGGAGACTATGGGGCCAGGCTGGGGTGTGAGTGGGCCGCTCACTGGTTAAACATTGGCTGTCTTGGATCTCCCTTCATTGTCTAGTTAGGAGCTCTACGGGCCCCCGTTAGCAGCGCAGACACATATCTTGGCAGCCGGAGTGAGCCAATACAAAGGCCGTCGGTACCCGAAAGGCAGAGATGGAGATGTATGGCTCCAGGGTGGGGTACTCGCCACGTGGGGCCTACAGCCGTAAAGCCCAAAGCAGGACAGATTGGACAGCGTAACCCCCCCCGATTCCACCTCTTTCTGTGTGTTTCTGTGCTGTGACAGTGATAAACGGGACACACAACCTTCCAGAACAACAAACAGACACTGCCTCATTTCCCCAATGTGGGCGAGGGCAGGCATAAAGGAGGTGCCATCCCATTAGAGCCTGGACTCCATGCTGCTGAGGCAGAGGCAGAAGGGGGGGGGTTACTAGATCCAGTCAGCTCGTGGCCCCCAACCAAGAGGGAACAGCTCTACTGTTTTGTTTTCTTAAAAAAGTGTCATAAAAAACTCTTCTTAATTGGTGCTCCATAAAATTAGCATCTCCAAGCTGATTAGATTTCCTCTTTCTTCAGTTACTATTGTGTATTTCAGTGACCCCATCACTGCCATTCACTTTCAGTCCTTTCACAATTTTATTGGACATGTGATAAAGAGGAAACTCATGTAAGATTGCACCCTTTGCCCCCACTTCTCCTCCTACCATTTGAATTAACCAAGTTTATCGGCCCTTTGAAATAATTGCCTTCTGCTCAGCGGCTGAAAAGTCAACTCATAATAGATTAAATGTTGTCATGTTAAACTTCTCAGAAGGAGTGACTTCTGTCCTTTTGGTTTGTGCATAGTGTGAGCAAAGTCATCTGTGTTTTAGTATTCATGGTGAGGGGAACATGTCTTTTTGTCTAACCTTAACAGTAGCTGTGTTTTTGAGCAACTTCTGCCCGGGGAGAAAAAGTGAAATTCATCTAAATAGATTAGCACACAGTTGCCAAATGCAGTGCCAAATATCAAGATAGCAAAAAACTTTCCTTCTGCAAAACCCTGTTTATAGACATGTCAGAGCAGCACAGACTGAAATATAATCCCATTAACTTTGAATGGCAAGTCTATTACTCTGTTGCATAATGTGTCTCGCACGCCATGGATAATCACCATCTCGGTGGAAATGGCAGTGAGATAAAGGGATTTGTGATGCCTCAACATCTTTATAGATAGAGTAATATGGTTGGTGGGGACCATAAGCTCCCCACAAAAGTTGGGGCCATCAACATTCTACAATCTAAAATGTCATGTAGCATAAATGATGCTTAATATTATAACTGTATGATTATGGGTCACAATCTCTCCCATATTTTACTAGATGCATCTGCATTGTGCATTTTGTCTAAAGTGGAAATAAAATGGACCTTTATAAGGGCATGTTAACACACATTACCAACAGTAAGTACATTTCTTTCTGTCTGATTATACAGAATAATAGTAAATGAGAACACATTTAACCTGCTGGGGCAAGACTACAATATGACTGAACAAGAACGAATAAAAGAATTGAAACCAAATACAAGTACTGAAAAAGAAACAGTATCTACCCCACAGACTTTATGGAATCAAATAAAAACTTTACAGGTCCAAGACACGCAATTGGATCTGTTTTATACAAACAGGCTGGATGTAAAGCAGTGAAATGGCTGTTTTGGGTTTATGGCAACATCGTTTTCAGCTTTAATGTAGCTTTAGATAATACATATGCTATTATGCATAAAATACTACTATACTATGAATCAGTGCCACGTCATTTGTTGACAACAGATTCTATCCTAATGGGGCAAAATGTTCAGTCTCTCTTAACATACATCACATATTTAAAAAAAAAAAAAAGGGGGGGGGGGGAGTCAAACAAATCAATACTTATTTTATGAACAAGAACATTTAGGGCAGATTATTTAAATATATGATTACTAATTATTACATATTACATGAATGTAACTGACATCTCTATACAACACTCATTTCAGAGTTAACACAAAATCACATTGATATAAATTATTGTGTTTATCTGGTTTGAATCTTTTTCTTTGTTATTCACATATTTCCAGCCAAAAGCAATTCCTAAAACTAGAACCAGGCCAGTTAGAGTATGTTCTGTATGTCAGGCAGTGTGGTGTGGGAGGGGTACATGAGGATGTTGGGGGGGGGGTATATATCATTGATATACGCATATCACGGGGAAAGTGAGGGTTAAAGAGTGGGAACGTAGCTGCACATTGTGATGCAAAGGCCACAGGAGGGTTAAACTAGGTTCTACTCAGCCCCCTGACCTGGGATCTCTTTGATGCTGCAGCCTGCAGGACGTGGGCCCCTAAGGGGACTCAGTGTGGCGCGGCCCTGGGACCGGACCACTGCCACACAGTCAGCAGGACTCGAGGACAGGTCTTTTGTCCCCAAAGAAAATGTACGTGGCTTTGGGTGGGGCTGGGAAAAAGGTCACATACAGGGAGCATGGGGAGAGAGGATCAAAACAAACAGGGCTGAGGAAACACATCACATCATTTTCTCTGCAACTGGTGAACATTATTTGGATGGTCTAAACTGCCAGGCTAAGACTGCGATATGTCTCAACAGGGAGGAACAAAAGAAGTGAAGCCAAATATATGAACTGAAATAAAATTCAAACATCTACAACACAGACTTTATGGAATAAAATAAAACTTTCCAAAACATACCCTTATTGGATTTGTTTGATACTGACAGGCTGGATCTTTAAATGTGTATTCTGGGTATATAGAAAAATAATTTTCAGCTTTAATGCAACTTCAGATAATGAACATACTATTGTGCATTAAAGAAGTCAACATAACATCCTATCAATCTACTCCACTACATTTGCAGTACACAAACTCCATCCTGATGAAGCATGAGTACACAACTCTAGCGAAAAAAAAAAAAAAAAATCACACAGGGTAAATATCACCCCTACCAAAATGAAGGTGGATCAAACCTTTCAGATCAATACCACCAGCTGTGAAGAAGTTGGTACTGTATTGCACATGCTGTGACATCACCCAGCAATAAAAACCCTCAGAGATCAGAACACGCGGTGCAAGGATACTGAGGATAAATCTGAACAATGTGAGTCTGTTTGGAACAGATTTTATAGAAATAATTAGTTGAGGATTACTAAAGCTGAAATTTGGTTTTGGTCAGCTGTTATGTCCGCCCATGAAGATTACTGCTGCTTCTATCATCAGTGTATTACTGTGACCCATAATGTGTGCCTATTCCAATGATTAACAGCTTTCTATTTTCTGTTCTTTTTTTTTCTAGGAAAAGTAATTTTATGAACTGCTAAATGCTGAAACTGCTTATTTTCTCAGAAGATAACTGGAGGAACTTTAATTTGCTTACAAGCTTAAAGGCCATCAAGCAAGAAATCCGGTGAGAATTCAGTCAGTTAGTCAGTTAAGTTATAAAGCCCATCACTCCCTCAGATCTTTAATCCAACTGTAAATGGAAATTAAAGTACATCTGTTACATTGGATGATAATGCAAGCCACGTAATCCTGATATTATTATTACTCTCACATAAGGCACAAAATGTGATTGAAGACGTCAAATGTGTGAAGAATCTACAAGGAAAATACACCAACCTATCACATAAGAAGAATCACTCATCTAAAGCCTAAATCCATATAAGGCATCAGCTGATTTTAAGACTCTAATACACCCTCTAGTGGCCATCATAAGTCACACAAAGCGCAAACCCGGGCTTAAACTAAGTAAATTCATGTTGACACTTTCACTCACACCATACAAATATAGATGCTTGATGTACATCTTCTGAATGTTAATACACATTCAGTTTAACATGCATCATTCTATTATTTCCTTATCAGCAACAGTCCAATTTTCCATTTCCTTATTTGACCACACACACAGACTCCAGGCCCAGTCCTCTGTACTCTGCCAAAGGCTAAGATATTCATTTAAAATTGAGTGAGTGTGTTCAAGTCACTCATTTCCACTTTTCCCATGAATAATGCAGCGAAGACAGCTGATGAGGCACATCTGGTTGTCAAGTTGAGAGGCAGAAGCACAGTTACATAAGAGCACTGTGGCTGAGGATGTCTGACAAGCCTGGCTTTGAAGCAGCAGCCCCGCCACCTACGAATCCTACTGGGATTCGGTGTCACCCCGGAGGCCCTGAACTCAACGCCACGCCTGGGTCTTTGTAGTAAACAATGATGAAAGAAACATTTAAGTCTGATCCTGAAGCTAAATGATCTCAGAGAGTTCAAAGATGCGTACTTTAACGTTTACATTTTACCATCATTTTCTGATTGTGTTACTTTTGCTTTAATGGAATGTGAAGTGGATGATGTGATCTCTTTCCATATGTTAACTACTTTATTTCTTATCTACCGAGTAGAATGGGGCATTTCATATTTAAAGACGCGAGTGTCCCAGACTAAGGCCTACATGTGCCTCCTCAATCATTTATGAGAGTTAATGCAGAAAGCGAGGGCAAGCAGAAAAACCTCATCCTCTGGGAGACCTGCGGGCACATGGAAATTACAAATCAGCAGCGCTATAAACCATGCTGCCAGCAGAGAAGAGCTGTGGACTTCACTGGTGTACAACCTGCTAAGCTGTTTTGTTTATGCATATGTTAGAGAAATGCTGATAAGACCTCATAGTGAAAGGCTGAACCTCCTGGTTTTGCATTAACAGGCTCGCAGCAGGCTTTTCAGGTGCTAATCATGTGTATTTATCATTAAAGAACATAGTTAAAAATGCGTAAACAACTTCCCTCTGGGTTGTTTGTCCCATCTCGCTGTATGAGCATTACATAATTGCAAGTTACAACTTTCAGTCATTTTTATTTATGTGGGAGACTGAAGAGGCAGACTCAGACGTGAAAACAGTTTCAACAGCGTCCTTCAAGGAGGACATGAAGATCATTGACTTAATTTCAGCTAATTTCAGCACCTTTAATTTTCCTTCTACTCAAATATCATTTGGCACACAAAAACAATCATACAGCCTTAATATGCACATACCCAAGAAAAATTGTCCCATTCTTCACAGAGGGGCTGGTGAGAACGGAAGCGGATTATGGAATCCCACTCATATTTGGCAGATAAATTGTCATATTATCGCCTCCCATTTCTCTCTAAATCTACCGCTTTAAAGCTCCTCAACTTTGGGAAAGGAGACAGCAGCGATATCCTGGGGCAGAGGAAGTCTTTTCTCTCCTTTTCTTCTCCCCCTCCCCTCACTTTTCTGAAAAGTAATTTAATTCTGCTGCCAGTTTATCCTGTGCATAAAAGAGATGAAGAGGAGCAGAGGAAGAGCTTGAGGGGCTTATGGTTGTGTTAACTTTGTCCTTCCTTTTTACCGCCTTTCATGCTAAATTACAAAACCTTGGTTTTAACAAGGATATCATGATCACAGCTAGGAGTGTTGTAAACATACAAATCTTGGGCTTTCTTTAGCTTAAGGACACAATATTATTAACATTAGAAGACTTAACGTCAAAGGAATCTCATGCACACACATACAAAAGGCTAGATATTAGAATTTTAAGATGTAACTCGTTGAATGTAACTGAATTGAAAGAGAAAAGGTATAAACAAGGATAAAGTTTCGTATCAGACATCACATCCGGACCTGTTAATAATTGTATTTGTAGTATTAACAGTTATGGACATTTGTTAGTTATTATTGATTAGTTTATTTTGCTGTGCATCCATGTCTCTCCTTCTCCCCCAGTCTCTCTCTCTCTCTCTCTCTCTCTCTTTTACCCCAACTGTTCAAGGCAGATGACCATCCTCTGGGAGTCAGGGTCTTCTTTCTGTTAAAAGGATGTTTTTCCTCGCCACTGTCACCGGTCACAACTGGGTTCTGTAAATCAGCGTCAGACTCTGGTTTAGATCAGTTCTACATGTAAAGTGTCATGAGGTAATTTTTGTTATGATTTGGCGCTATATAAATAAAATATGATGCGATTGATGATCATAGCTAGGAGTGTTGTAAATATTTTTTGCTTAAGGACACAATATTCTAAACATTACATGAATTAACATCAAAATCACCTCATACGCACATGTACAAAAGGCTGGATATTAGAATTTTTTTAGATGCAACTCGCTGAATTTAACTCAATTGAAAGAGAAAAGGTGTAAACAAGGACAAATAGTCTTTTTCCTGTTTCATATCAGACATCACATCCTGACCTCAACCACCGTCTGTCTGGGACATCCTAACTCCAGCCTGACAGAGAAGGTAAGCTCCTGATTAATGATATTTCTCAGCAGTGGAATATTCATCTATGTACAATCTCGTGCTACCATCGGCTCCCTCGCCCTCATCCAGCAATGTCACTGTGACTTTGCAGAAACCTTTCCCACTTCAGGACCATCTATTTTACGGTGTGTTTATGGTCCAACAAACATTACGTGCTGTTTCGCTGACCTCAGGGGAGATGGAGAACACTAGAGAGAGAGAGAGTCTAGAGACGTACAGAAAACTGGGATGCCATGTAAAAGTCCTCAGACTCGTGTGTGTATTTCTATCTATGTTTTACATATGTACATGTCTAATAATGCATAGACTGATCTACAGTTTCTTAAATGCATTTAAACACACACAAAAAACACTTCACTATCAATTTATTTAAAACATCTGTCATGCATTAACTCTGGAAGCCAACAGGGGGCGCTGTGTATCTCCTTTCAGGTCAGATTCACACGTGAGCAGCAGCAAGTACAGTAGACAAAACCTGGCATGTTTTCCTGCAGAAAATCACACTTCAGCATCATCCATGTTACATGCACATGTTTTCATACCTCACCAATTGGCTTACACAAAGCTTGATACCAGCTTTCATAACTCTTGGTATTATTCATTTGATTGGGTAAGGAAGTGATAGAGACAATGATAAACAGTAAGAGTAGGGATGGAGTGCAGTGATATGCCTCTGTGGGGGGGTTTATATCTCAACACTCAGCTGTGCAAGAGTGCTGTGATACATCCCTTGAGGCTGTTTACCTGTAATGTGTGCAAAGGGTGTAGGGGATGTGTAGTATACCCATGAGAGTAAATGAAATGCCACAGAGTGCATGTAGTAAATGTTATGTGCACATATATTAAATGAATATGCATAAAAGATAAATGTTGTTGTAATTACATCAAATCAAAGGCAGAGGGTTTTTTTAACATTTGGATTTTTTTGTTCTCTAGATTGAAGGCTTGGGTACAAACAAAATATTATCTGTAAAGGTGATTGAAAGACAAAGCATTCTATGACATATTTTTCTGTGTAGTTGGGGTTACACAGACCGTGTTAAATAAAATTAAATAAAATACAATAACTTGAAGTATAAATAAAAGCACATATGTTAAAAATAACCCACCAATTAATTTTATTTTTCTTACTGTCAAAGGGAGGAGAAAAAAACAGCTACAGATTATTTGATTATTCCTTCAGTTATATTGATTTAGTCAGTTATTCAGTAATTTTAGAGGTGATGATGGATGCATTTCTAAACTATGAAAATAAAAAAGTGTCTGTGTTTGCCTGTTTCCTGTCTTTTTCTTCAATTTTTGTTATTCTTATTTATTTATATCGGAGATGCCAATTTTTATGTATTTATTTATTTATTAATAGCTGTCACAGCTCTCATTTAACTGCCCTTGTCTTTGTCAATGTCATGTGACAAATAAAGATTCTGTTCTATTCTATTCTTAAAGCTAAGTAATGCTAACCCTCCTACACCCTGAGCTTTACAGTGTATGTGTCCAAATAGCCCTTTTTGAGGAAGAATGTCCCTAACTTGTTAAAAAAAAAAAAAGCATGTATCTGATCACAGCTGCTCCAGTTCTCTAAATGCAAAGGAAAGGAGTGTCAGTATTTCCTTTAGTATTTACATTAACATGGGACAAACTGGATTATCCTAACATTTCACCGTGACAACTGTCTAATATGTTGATGTGCTTTGTATTAAACAATAGACGTGTAATAGATAATAGATAGTTTGTATGTAACAATAGGTGGATAAGGGCATGACAGTTGGTGTAAAATGTGAACATAATGTTGTAGTAAAACCCATGTTTAATTTGCATTAGTTATGCTTCATTCATTTTATTAAGCACACGCAGATGATGTAACAGTCAAATGTAAACTGAATCTTTAACCAGACAAATACAATCAAATCACATTCAGTATATATATGGGTTAAAACAGCCGACAATGTTTGAACTTAAAGGAGTCCTATTTTGCTAAACCCACTTTTATTAGTCTTTAGTTCATTTAATTGTGTATTTGTGGACCATAACGGTTAAAAAAAAAAAAAGTTTGAATTCGAACTGTCCAGGTGCTGAAAAGCTGTCTTTATATTAAAAATTGAGTGGATTTCTACAACATGTTTCCTTCCTTCTTAATTTGGTATAACTAGTTATGTTACAACATTTGCATATGTATGGTCAAGACGTCTGATGAACATTTGTCAGAGTACAATATAACTGTCTGTCAGCAGCAGCGGTTGTAATAAAAACTGAAAATATGTCCAAACTTTAAGCCGATTACCTAAAATGTTCAGTTGTTGTTGTGTTAACAAACACAAGTGGCTGAAAGGGACAGAGCAACATGGTCAACAACCTAGAGGGGGCGGGGCATAAAGTGGTTCACTTGCACTTAAAGGGCCAGCGCTTAAAATGACCTTTCAAGTGTCATTACTCAGAAATAGGGTTGATGATGGACCAGTGGAGTTGAATTAATGAAGAATTCAGACCCAAGCAGAGCATTTACAGTTTATGTAGACCACAGGAAAATATTTTAAAATGTATAATTCCACCCTCCTCCTTAAAATAAAATGACTACACATAAGAGTAGATTTTCAGACCCAATGGCTTTATGCTTATTTTGCATATTTTCATACAATCATACTGATTTGGGATTAATATCAACAAATGTCAATAGACTGAGGTTGAATGGTGGGTAGTGTTAGTGTATAGTCTTATTTATTTCTATTGCAAATATGGAAATAAATCCTTGTTTTTCACCAGGTTGTCACATTTAAAACTTTGGTCCATTTTATCTATCTTCAGAATACTGACAATATAATGTATTATCTAATTGTTGAGGTTTAGTCAGACCTTCTTGGTACTACTCAGGTCATTTTTTAGACATACCTGTGTTCAAAGTGCAGGGATAGGTCACATGTAATGTTCACATGTATGAGACGAGGCATCAGTGAATGTATTAGTAAATATGCAATTCAATAGCACCACAACTTCTATGACAAAATGGAAATGTATGAATCAGCACCTCTCCTCCATATTGAAAGTCTGTTATATTACCTTGCATTGGTTTTGCTTGGCATCACTGACAAAAACACAACTGTTTGTGTACTATTCGCACCATGAGTCCAAAGATTTCCAGTGAGCATAGCTTTAAGTCATGGCTGTGTTGAACTTCAGTGGGTTGCAGAAATGTCCTTAGGGATAAAAAGGGATTGAGCCCCCCCGGTGAGTGGTACTTTCAGTGCCTTGGATGCCTCTTGGCTCTAAGTATTGTCATGTACAATTTGCAGCTTTACACCTGGTCACACATATCTCATAAAAAGCCTCACGCTCGCTTTCCTGTAACGAGTCCAATACAATACCATCTAGTATTTTTATGAGCCCGTTAGAGCTTTTGCTCCTTCAGTGCGCCAGCTGTATGCAGTGACTGAAAAACAACCAAGGGGCCAATTTGAAGGAACGTTGATTCACAGTTTTAAAGAAAAAGAGATAATGTCTGGGTTAAAGTAGCCAAGGAAGAGCTGCAGCAATCTAGAGATGGTCTGTAGTTTTATCAGAGGAGGGTGGTGAGCTGGAGCAGTTTTAATGTAGTGTGTCAGCTTGAATTAAGGTAACCATGTGCAGCTTCCAGTGGATTTGCAGCAGCCAGGCAGAAACAGAAACACTCCATTCTGCTTTCATCTGCTGTTGTCTTTGCTTAGTAATTCTGTGTCATGCTCCATATGACTACAGAAACCTTAACTGTAAATCAAGGACATCAAGTGCAATGCCAGTGATGAGGATTTTTGCAAGGTTTTGCATTACTGTCTACATGATAAACAGGCACATGCTCTGATGGATGCAGGGGAATGCAGGATTTCAGTACAGTGCAGCTGCTACTGCTCATATCAAAGCTGCTGGGCCCTTGGGTGTATTGTATTCTGTGATCTAAACATGTTGGCATCACATAGCTGTGAGTTATGGGTATAATTGAATCAAAGTGCATCAGAAACACTTTTCTGATGCACTGAGATGGGGGCAAAAGCAAAACATGTTCACCAATGAAATACATATTTATAATGCATATGGATGACTGGTTCCTCAAGGGAGCAGGAATCTGAATAGGAGCACAGAAACAAAGAAACAGAGAGAAATTTGTGTTTCCAGTGTTGTTGGTGTAATATTTCACTCAGATTCAGTTGATGTGAGACACGGATCCTTCAGCGATAAACAGCATAATCAGTTTGGCTGATTGGACATTTTACAACAACTGGTATAAGCTGATTTTGGCTCTGATTTTGTCCAGTTGCTAAGATCAGGCTTTTATAAATGGGAATTGCTGACTCTGAGGTGATAGCTATATATTTAGGTATTTACTACTTTGACTGATAAACTGCTATAGAGACTCTAATAAAGTTAAAAGAAGTCATATACACCATGACTGAAAAAAAAAATTCCCAAGCTATATTGGCCATATTTGTTGGTCCACTTTAACTTTGACATGTATTCACCATATCATTTATACAGATGACCTAGACCTGATCAACTGACCCCAACCCCCCCAGATCATTACATTGCCATCACATTCTTGTACTATAGGCACTAGGCATGATGGGTAATCACTTCATCTACCTCTTCTCTCACCCTGATGGAACCATCACTCTAAAAACAGTCTGCACTTATCAAACCACATTACCTTCTCCCACTGAATCACAGTCCAATCTTCATGCGCTCTATCAAACGGAAGCATTTTTTTCCCCAATTATCTTCACTCATATGTGGTTTTCTTGAGGCTACATAACATTTTAATCCCAATTTTATGAGATTGGTTTCCACTGAGCATGTTGAAATACTCTCACTTTCATGATTCAACATGAGTTCAAAGGCAGATTTTTTTTCTTAATGATTTGATTTCACCGCACATTCAAGATTATTTTCTGACCACATTTCTTCTTCTAAGAAGGTGGTTAATCACTAACAGAAGAGGTTATATGTTTGACAGTTAATCCAATTTTGGTAGTTTCAGCATTTCCTTAGTTATTTTCTTTGCTTAATGCACACTATTAATATGACTGAAACAGAACCACAGCTTTTCCAGTGGTACAGGTCTTCTGACATGGGTGTTGAAAGAAAATAAGAAGCTTTTTTGTGAACTGTGGCTAAGTACTGTGAACATCTGAAAAAGTCAGTAAGAACATGACATAGGATAGTCAAAGTTTAATAACCTGTCTGTACTTCAGTTTTCCATGGAGCAATATTTTTTGCATCTTAATGTACTGTGTAATTAAATGAAAAAAAACTATTATATTTAATGGTGCATCCAAACCTTTGAAAAGTAGGTTTTACTGCTGTGGTGGTAGCATCATACAACAACAGCACCCTGTAAAGCCAGACCCATTAAATCACCGACAGAAAATTCAAATTCTTTGAAGTTGGAGCCTTTATTGGTCCTTCTGAACAACCAAAAAATGTTTTTTTCAAATATCAATTTCCATGTATGAGGTTCATTGTTGTATCATATTTGATACATTGGGTCTCGATGCTCAAATAGTATAATTTTTTAACCTAGAAAAATATGATATAACACAAACACGTCTAAGAAATTGGTAATTCCTTTTCAAAATTGCCAAAGTTCTGCCTCCTTCGTTGTTAATAACAGTCTTGTAGTGTCACTGGAAAGGCCTCAGGTGAACAAATTCCTCCACCCTGGTGGATTATCCCTGTATTGCATGTATCTAATTGTATACATCAGGTTTTTCAAGAAAAAAGTATCACAGTGATCATGTTGAATGTCCTGGGTTCAATTCCAACACCAGTCAATGTTAGGACCTTTCTGTGTGGAGTTCGCATGTTCTCCATATGTGTGCGTTGGTTCTCTCTGGGTACACCGGCTTCCTCCCAACATCCAAAAACATGCATTGATAGGTTAATCGGTTAATCCAAATTGTCCATAGGTGTGAATGTGAGAGTGATTGTCTCAGCCCTGTGATGCACTGGTGACATGTCCAGGGTGTACCCCACCTTCACCCTTACATAGCTGGGATAGGATTCAGTGACCCTAGTGCGGATAAATCTGGTTCAGAAGATGAATGAATGAATGATGATGTAGAGGGCTTCAAAACTCTTGTATCAAATATGATACATTTGACATTATAAGGTTAAAGGAAATCCTGACATTTAGCAACTTTTTTTTAACATTACATGTTAGTCCATGTGCTGTTAGAACTGCTTCAGCGTGATTTCCCATTGATTTTACAAGTAGCTACATGTGCTGAGTAACACGTCAATCCATGACATCCATCCACAGACACAGTACTGCATAAAGAAAAACAATGTCCTCTTGATGTGAGGACTGGGACAGAACAGTTGCACTAGACTGAAGAACAAATTTGCTAAAGGCAACATTAAAACCAGAACTCATGTGAAGGTCCCTGTTTCATAAATGTGTTCAATAATGCTGTAAACGGTAATAGTTCTCATGGGAGGTACTTTTAATCTTATTGGTAATGTGTCCCAAGAGGAAGTTGTATTTGTCGGGATGTGTAGCGCACAGGGTATATGGTGACCATATGTTCATTCTAAGGTAATTTGTTCAAGTAAAATTTATGTTGCGACATGCAAAATGCTGCTGATTTGGCAGATTTTCTCTTCTTTTTTAAAACATTTTAATGAGTTCATTCGTCAGAGGCTGATGGGAAGCAGTCCATACTCCTCTGAGGTGTCTTTGGCAGGAAAATCTCTTTAATATATATTAAACACATTACTGTTGAATATGAAGCCCACAATAGCATTAATGTGGGCAAATTTCTGAAGCTATAGTCAGAGGACAAGGGGAGTGGGAGGCGAGAAACCTATGGAGAAATCGCGTACAGATAAACAACCAAATATGTGTGAGAGATTAGTATAATTGAATAAATCAGATTTCCGGGCAGCACTGTCCACAAGGGTAACAGAACAACCTTGAGAGTTTTGTTTGTGTGAAGGAGATAACAAAACTGAAGCCGCAGAGAAAAAATATTCCCTTGAAATATAATTTTTTATTATTATTTTAATTTATTTTATCTGAGGGATAATAAAAACAGTATTGTGAGATCAAAATGGGAAAAGGTTAAAAATGACTGGAGAGAACAATAAAAACAGGCTCAAAGCGAAACACAATACTAAATAAGAAACTATTTCAGACACAATGCTAATTAGAAGGTCATTGTTAATGTATGAATCATGTAGAATCATCAGAGGCTTTTTTTTTTTTTTTTTCAAATTAATTGTACCTTGCCTGGAAACACTGAACCTTTGTCAGCGCAGGAACTTATGAGGCATTTAAAGGAATGTGAACAAGCTAAATTACTCTATTAGGGCAGGTGATAACATCGGATTATTGGTGGAATCATGCTACGGACCAATGCCTGCTGGGAGATAACTGTTTGCTGGGTCTCCACGGTGATGAGAGGGAGAGTTGAGGTATCCATGGGAGACGGTGGGCGTGATGGGATCCCCAGGGAGCAGTGTGGAGGAGGTGAAGGAGAGCTTCAGTCTTCAGTGTTAGAGAAAAGAAGATTTAAAAACCCACGAGGGAAAGGAGCAGAGGAGGACACATTTTTCTAATCATTATCAATCACTGTATTCCGATGTCACCAAATACAAGAAGCCCATTATTTGCTGTTCTTTGCAAAGGTGGGGGGGTTGGGGGGCAATAATATGCTTGTTGAGAGTTTTGGAGCTGTAGAAAATTACCATGGCAGTAATTATTTTACTGTTCATCACTGTGATCTACAGCTAAAATAGAAAGTGACTTTCACATTATATAATAAACCAACTGGGAACAAGTAGTTGACATGCTTTACTAATTAAAAGTTACAAATGCAGCAATGTATTGTGTCAAGGTTGAATTAGATACAATTCATTGTCATAAGAGTCTCCATACGTTCCAGTTTTTCCACAACTGGTCCATAAATGACTTGAACAATCAAAGGTTCATATCTACTGCCATATGAGCACTGTTTTTGGGCACCACCAACTTCTGTACATTTTTTTTCCCCTGTATTATGCTAAGCTCTGTTCTCAATAGCACAATAACCTCACTGGGGAAAAAACAAAACTATTAAGAGGTTACAATAGCTAGTGTCATTGTGTATTCATGTCCCAAAAGTGCATATTTAAAAAAAAAAAAAATCATATCCATGTGTTTGTAATTATCTATCTATCTATCTATCTATCTATCTATCTATCTATCTATCTATCTATCTATCTATCTATCTATCTATCTATCTACATTCTGCTTTCATGACATTTATGTTGAAGTCTGTTTTTCACTGGGAGCCGTTTACTGGCCATAGCTACTGTAACTTCATCACTACGGTAACAATGGTCTTGCTTGCCTACATCCAACTGTAATATACTAATCTCTATGTACAGGATTCCCTCTGCAACAGAGTGTAACGCTAGATATTGTTGTCCTGGAAACAGAGTCAGCTAATGTCAACACGTCCGCTCCCACATCAGTGACTTCAACACAAACTTCCCATGAGCACATGAATATCTTAGCTATAAAACCTTTAACTGCGGCATTGTCACAGCTAAAAGTAATGCTTATCACTGCAATGAAACTAAGGCAGGACAATAGTACTGTCGGACCTCTGTGACCATTCAGTACAATGAGTCGAAAGATGTTTATAGTCTTGGCAGAGCAGGGGGGAAATGTAAAGCCATGTGATACTTTGCAGTTCATTAAAGGTGCACTGTGTAAGACTGAGGGGCATTAAGGAGGATCTAACAGCGGAAAGAGAATAGTGTTCATAATCATATTTTCATTATTGTATAATCATAAAATTAAGAATCATGTTTCCATTATTTTATAATGTAAAAGTGTTGTAATTTATATCTTTAAACAAGCACTCTGCCCATTTTAATTCATCCAGCCTCTATTGCTCAATAAGTCTAACCCTCTTTATTGCCCACACATGAATCAGTGGCTCTGTCGCTTGTGTAATCTCATGTGCCTCAGTTTGGAGTTTGGTCTAATTGGCTGCAGTGTGTGACTCCTAACAGTCTCTGGAGCCCAGAGAGGTCAGCAAAGTCAGGGTTCATTAGTGTGGCAGTGAACCTGCCGCTGTAGTCCCTCGGTGATCAGAAGGTTCTGCCTCTGTCTTTAACTCATCTCTCTACACCCAAGCTGCCACATCAGACATCCAAGCCAAATAAAACCGGTACAAAAATCTCTAATTTAATACTGAAATAGAAGAAGTTATAGGAATGTGCCTCCATAGAAATAGTTAGAGGGTTTGGATCTTGACCTTTAACCCATCTCCATAAACCACATCAGCTCTCTCAAACAGCATTACCTCCTACCATAATAAACACTCCCTTGTGTGATAATGCCTACCATGTTCTATTATTAGTTTTCTCATTTTCAGAGAAAGGAGTAGAGGAATCCCAAAAGGCTCTGTTCTTTCCCACTGACTCTTACTGATGTGTTTCATGTGATGGATGAGGTGAGCCTGGACCAGAAACAGAGAAAATGAAGCTTTCATTAGACAATGTAACCAAGCAGTTGTGAGCCATCTCCAGAGTCCCTGTGCCTGCACTCCCGACACATTACCTGCACCCAAACAACACCACCTTTAAGATGGAATCAATGTGTTGTTCTTTTCCAGTCACCTCCGCACTTTCACACACTGAACCTTAAGTCAATTTCCAGGAGTCACTGCGAGAACGAAGGAAGGATTTTGAAGGCTTCAGTAGGTACCCAGTGGTTTCTGCTGTGAGTGGAGCTTTGAAATCCCTCTTGAGGCTATTTTAGGGTCTTTTAATGTTAAAGAAAAGCAGAGAGAGCCTGGTTCTATAGCCAAAGATTATTGAGTTGTTTATATACACTGCAACAATACTGTCTTTAAACCTGAAGTCAGTTTAGCTTCACATGGCTGCATCCAGGAATGATGTAACCCAGTTAGGTGTATTCTAGCAGAAATTTTACTCCCAGTTTGGCGACACCTCCATCCCAAGGGCTGTTTTTGTACCTCTATTTTAGCCATGCAGAGTTCCTCCTTTTCCATCTGTGCACAGTTTAAGGTCATGTTTTACCGTTGAATAACACTGCATGAATGAAATTTTAATGCAGTTGACAGCCTTGTGGAAAAGTTCCTTGAGTTAAGTCCCAGCACCAGTTATCTTTACATGTCTGAAGTTCAAGGTGAATGAAGTGTTTAGTAACACTTTCTAGGAAGGAGGAGGAAAGATGTGTCTAAATATCCTGTGAGGAGAAGAGAAGAGAGAAGAGAAGAAGAGAGGATAGGAGAGTAAACGTCACAGAAGGAATTTATATCTGTTTAATTGCTACAGCTGCTATAAAATATTCAGACTTATTATAAAAAGTTTGACAGCACATTTAGATAATCTTTTTACTATTCTGTCTCATACTTCTCTCTGTGTCACACAGCCAATAAGACACGCTTAAATATTGATAGAAATTTTCTACAATTTTCGTGGTTTAGAAATCCCTTTGATCTTCATTCATTTGCCCTCTTGCATGTTTTCCTTCAACAGGAATCTCCTGCGGAGCATTTACCAGTAAGTTCATTTATGATATAGAGTTCAAGCTACAGCATGAAACCTCAATTATGTCTGAAATCTTAACTGATCTGTAGGTCATTTTAACCTTTGCTTTCATACGGTTTAATGTAAAAGCCCGTGGTCAAGTGATTGGATGTTCACATTTGTGCACCAGTGTTTGTAGGACATGATCTTAAGTGATGTCGGTTGTTAAGGATGCGATGAGGCGGTGTGCCCCTGCCCTCTTTAGATGTCAAGTCAATCACTGGGGATGCTTGTCAATCAGACCCATTTAATCAGCTACACACTCACAACCAAGGACTTTATCTTGTTAACACCAGGCTTTATCATAGACAGGACATTTCACTTTCACTGTACAATTACAGAGGACACACATCAGTAACTCACATGAACACCGCACATGCTAACTCTACTGGAGAGTCATAAATAACATCTAATAAACTGCAGAGATACACACTATAATGATGAAAATGTCATAAAACACACTCATTCGAACACAACAATGCAGAACAGTGAAACGGTATGTCGCTTGTTTGATGAAATGTACAACCTTGCATTTAGCAATATGTGAAATAAATCCTTTCAGTACATAGAAAAAGATGTATACAAGAAAGGTTGTATAGTATATTTACTGGGATGTGTTGTTTATGTTGTGGAACAGATTACATGTCACCCTCGTGCACAAACATACATATATATTGGCTTCCATTTCAGTAATTGAGAGAAGAAAGGGATGCAGTAATTGCTTACAGTAATAAAATGTAGTGTTCTGTAATAAAATATAGAACACTACATACAAACAAGGAATCAATACATTGCAATGTACTCCCAGCAATGCACTCTCGCCAAGCTTTCTGTGTCTTAGTCATGCTTTTTCCTCTCTTCTAGATTAGATTGTGATGGCCAAGTATGCTTTAATGTTTACAAATGTGTGAAATGAGTTCTTAAATCCATGCATTTTTCACTGTAAATGAATAATACAACAGAAAAATCATGTTATTTTTGGATTTGCAGGAGACATTCTACACCATAGCAACTGATGCAACATCTTACTAATTGAATGAGTGTAAAATTTGGGATAGAACTAACTTTTTCTCAAAAGGAGGTCTGCGAGGAGCCTTTTTTTCATTTAGTAAAGTATGTCTACTTAGAAAACAGAAATGTTAATTAGTTATGTTTGAAGATACAAGATGGTGCAAACAGCTTCTGATACCCAAAAGATTGTACAGGAGTGTTTTTGTCTATGTGGGCATAATTCAAAACAAGAGTGATAAATAAAAAATATAAATATATTATTTCCAGTTTGCTCAGCACAATATGTTGCACAGCCCTGTCTTTCGTTGTGGTGTCTGAACTCTTGTGGTTGTTAGATGTGAGCAGCTGGTAGAGTGTTAGACTGATGAAAGAGTGATGACAGAGGGATGGAGGGATGGGAGATGGAGGCGAAATGGAAAGCAGGGGGGAATCAAACGCTAGTCTAATGAGCCATCTGTAGTGGCAGCCCTGTAGAGCCCACTCTGACCTGCTCACTTTGGAAAATTGTTAGCCACAGAGATCAAGATGACACCCACACACAACCATATGTACTGTATTCAGCTTTTGGGCAGCTCGGCATTGCGTATCATTTTTACTCATTATATTAGTCAAATACATTTCCAGCTGCATGTTTTTTCCGCTCATGCAAGCACATATTTTTTGGCACGGTTTCACAGTTTCTTTGATGAGGAAGTATGGTGTGACCTATGGCAGGTATGATCCAGATGCTATCACACTGCATTATGGGAATTTTTTTTTTTTTTTGTGGGAGCTTGAAACATACCACGGACAGGAAAACTTAGTCTTTGAACATTTATTTTTAGACTAATACTTAAAAGTTTCACACTTTCCACCATCAGATCCTACATTCATATTACTTTTCAAGTCTATAAAAATCCAAGTACTATATGTTTCATGCTGTATAATGATAAAGCTAAATTTGGATACATTGGATTTTATTTTAACATCACTGGAGGTGAAAACCTTATTTCACTATTTATTATTCTCATAGAACTTCTCCTGAAATTCACCAAAGACTATTTCTCGTTCAACCCTTTCCACTCACTCATGTACATATATCCATGAAGTGAAGTGAGACTGCCAAAGAATATTTCTCCCATCTAAAGTCCTAATAATCACCCTCTGGAGAATAGAAGTGACAGGACATGATAAAGACAGAGACAATTGCTTCTCAATAGACCTTTGGGATTCCTGACGTAGTCAGTTTTAACAGTGAAGACACCTTTGGGACTCATATACTGTAGGTCACTGAGTATGAGTGGATAAGGGCAGGGTGGGAAGTCTAAACTGTCAAATTTGGCAAAAAGCAAAGGTATTAATGAGACAAATTATGCCTGAATAAATTCACCTGCTATTAAAATTAATCTCTGACAATTTAATTTAACTGATAAAGACCCAAACAGCAACTTGGCAACCAAAACCATCTACTGGTCTTACGTATTATATCTGTTTCAGTGCAAAATTTCTGTAGTGATGGTATGCAATATAATCACATGGTAAAAGCAATGAAAGGCAAATGCTTTTAGTTGGAGAGTCGGCTTGTGACCGAACGGTTGTCGGTTCGATCCCTGGGCTGGTGGAGGGTTATTAGCTGATGTGCTCATGAGCAAGCATGCAGTGTGTGTGATGCATGATCTACTGCTGGCTTAAAGGCGGAGGGTAAATTTCGGTGTGTGGTGCATGTGTGACAAACTACAACTGACAAAATAAATATTTTATTCTAATAACTTCTGAACCATTAATCCTATCAGTCCATGTAAATAATTGAGGTAAAATGCATTTTGTCATATTTTCATGGTCATCAGATATGACCCATTTGGACGTTCAGAAGCTCTGTAGTTACCATGGAAACACCATCATCTTCTATAACATTGATTCACTAGTAAAACCCATAGAGTTGGATCAACGACAGTGGATTGATACGATGGGATTATGTTCAGTTAATAATATCTTTGCTGAAAAAGTCACTTTTTCTTCTGTTTTCTGTTAACCTTCAACTTTAATCTAAGCTTCTATGAACATCTACATGATGAGTGAATTAAAGACAAGAAAAGAGTTTTCATTGGAAAAATACAAAATACAGAAGATAGTGTTATAATAAATGGTGATAGATCATTTAAGAAAGGTGAAATCTGGAGAAAAATGTATTTGGAAATTGCCATAAAAGTAACACTGAGCCTTTATATAGGTTTAAAAAAAGATGGGACATATATGTTCATTGCTTTACGCAGTAATAGTTATCATCCATCCTCTTATGGACACGGGAATAAATAAGCATCTTCACACAGGGAGGCGTGATAAATAGAACCAAACCAATGCTGGGGAAGCAAATGACGGCCTCTATGCTGATGCAAAGATGGACACTTAATGGAATTATTGTGCTCAACAGCCTCTAAGAGCAGCCAATTGCCAGATTATCAATGCTTAGGTTGAACCGTCTGGAGCTATTTTCTATCCAGAGGCTGGATACCCCACAGCTATGGAAATAGAGGGAAGGATTACACGCGATGTGACATAAAAGGATCACAGGCATTTTCTCCTTTCATCTCGAGCTACAGAGGGAGAGGGTGGGATGGGTGAGTTGCAGGCTAAGGAGTCAATTTGTCAATTGGACCAGTGAATGGACGCCTCATCGATTGAGGAATTGTGATGATTACAGGGTTCGCTGCTGGGTGGTAATGCAATAGGCTAAGCCGTCAAAGCCTGTATGTTATCAGGCCCAATGATTTAGACCCTGCTTTGTTAATGACAGTTATTCATTCTGTTCAAATAGCTAACATGCCTCAGTCACACATGAATAAATAGGAACATGCACGAACAGAAAATGAAGGTGACACACAGAAGTACTCCTTCTTGTGAGTGCTGACATCGCCTCATGCCTGAAAAGTTAGTCTGGTGGCAATGAAAGATAATGAGCGTATGTACGGGTTAAAGGCACATGGGTGTGTTTTTAATGAAGTCATGACTGAAATTCACCGTGGATCTTTGCTGTTGTATGAATCTCATCATCAGGGTCAGGAGGTGTTAATATGAGATCGAAATGAACAATAATAAAAAACTCACATCTCACGCTGTGACACAGGTTTCATGATAAAATACATCCACTTTTTCAGACTGCCTCCACATAAATGAATTACCCTTCACTGTCAAACAGCGCAAGTGCTCCCCTAAAGCAAGATGAAGGAGCGAGCAGAGTGGAAAAATGACATATTTGCCGCATTGCTATTCATGGTTTTCAACCCGTGCATTAATTATGCTCCAGAGCTGATCTTGAAAACGGGCTTGTGTGAAGAGCTTCTTCATGTTCCACGAAAAAAAAAAAGAGTCCTTCTTAGGATAAAAGCGTTGACTCACCACAGTCCACAAAGTAATTAAGGCTCAGACATTAATAACTCTGGCGAGAGGAAGAAATTAAATGAAACACAGAGAGGATTTATTTTCTAATTCCAACTTCCATAGTGAATCTTATTTAAACTCTTTCACGCCGGTGTCTATTTATAAAATAGTTTCTTGCTCTCTTGCTCTTTTTCATTCTGAAGTGCCTTGACAAGCAAACATTCCCAATCAATAATGTCAGTGGAACAAATAATTTATTCTTTTTTCCTGTTCCTTTTAGTTGCAGTTCCTTCACTCTGATCGATTCAATTCCAGCAAGGCAGCCTTTTCTAAGACTGTACAGAGAACACCACTAGAATACAATAATTTACAGTAAATGATCACAAGGATGACATATAGCTCTATAATTCTGCTCTGCCTGGTGTACAATAAAAGAGTGGCTGATGGTTTTGTCCTGAGGCTTTATGACCCTCAGCTCTTAGGTTCATCATCAACACAAATGCCCCCTTTCTTATTATTACCTTCATATTACAGCTAAAGCACATTTAATACTGCTGCTGTAATAGGTGTATCGAAAATAACGCCAGTGGCAAAACTCCATCATTGCTCCCAGAGAACGTGGGAGTCAGTTATTATTTTGGGGAGCACTCAGCTCTGAGTCCTCCCATCAGGGCCTACCATTAGCATTCCTGTGCTGATGTTGGCAGTGATTACAGGTGGTGTGAGAGTATGGCTAAGGGAAGCCAGGGGTGCCTCAGAGAGGTAATGGGTGCTGACTTACAGCCAATGATGAAGGAACAAAAACATTAGTTGGCAGAAGAACTGGGACAGTGGCCAGTGGTTTGATCAGGTACACACATTTAGTGTTAACCAACATGAGGCTTATACAGCTAAAGCAGCACGCGTTCATTAAAAAAAAAAAAAAAAAAACTAATTTAACAATGTATTTATCCCCAGAGTTACATATTCCTCACCTCTCATTTACTGTGTGGACAGTGGAACTGCATACACTAACTGAAAAGCAGCAAAATGGCAGCGTCCACAGAATTACACTATCATTACAAAGGTACAGTTCATCAGTGCTCAGGCCCTATTTGACTACAACATGCCAGCCAGATACAGCCCTTATGACATTTTTCTGGCCCGCAAAACACTATCTATATATCAGGCTGACATGAAATAGATAGATAGATAGACTTCTTTATCGTCCATTACACTTGAATGAAATGGAAATTGTCCTTTGGTAGTGGCATCCAAGACACACAGAGACATACACATCACAGTCACTCATAAATAGTAGAATAAGAAGCTAAAAAGGATGTCCTTAAAAATATTAAAATGATACTACAGTGGGATAAATATGATACATAATCTCACCTTTCAGATATTTTTGCTACATCTATTGTGATTCCACTCCTGCTGTTCATACACTGAAGCCTGTCAGTCAAGAGATGGAGAAACAGGAGAGTGTCATGGCAGCATGTCTGTGTGTACTCAGCAGCTATCAGCCATGATCAGAACCAACCGAAGCAAAATGTTCTATCAGTACTTCTACTCCGCTTCAGTTGAAATCAGGAGCTCAAAGCGTTCTTGATATTAACAGGCATTTATTGCATAGGTGTTTAACATGCCATGTCGTGAGAACTAGAAAAACAAAAGCGAAGAAATCAAATAAAATGAGCATAAAGCTACACAAGCATTCTCATAAAGAATAATAGATAAAACATAATATACATTTTTCCTTACATCCATTCGTCTATTAACAGAATATCCTGAACATTTACAGAAAGTTCATTTTCACATCACCTGAACTCTAACTAGTATAATTAAACTAAACTAAACGTACCTTATTGGATGCTTTAACTCAAGGGGAATAAGAAAAAAAAACTTCTGTGGCAAAAAGTAGTTACAATCCAAATGTGCAGAAAAATCTGCTTTCCACAAAAGAAACAAGAAAAACTTTACAGATGCTTTTCACCACACATCATAGTGAATGCAACAACAAAAGCTTCCTGACCCCACAGGACTACACAACAATGGTTCCACTATAACATAAGACAGGTTTTATTTGACCAATATAACAGGTTCATGTTCCTATTTATATTAGTTTATTAACAAAAAAACCCCCATTGTTTTTAAAATGTATTTTAACGTAAATTAGTTTTTATATTTGACTTGAATTATATTGAACTGAAATTGTAGAACTGACTAACAGCAGCTACAATTACCAACTGTTTGGTCTGTATCTAATTAAAATGCTGCTTCTGTATGGTTGGAAGATATGAAACCTAATCAGATATGCACTGTTTTAATGCACTAAAAAAAAAAAGTAGTGGAAAAAAGCATGCACACAAAACGTTTACTCCATTATGTGACTCATGAACTAACCTTATTCTACCTATTTGGCTTACCTCACATTTACATTAAATACCTATCCATCAGTTTTTTACCACTTACCCAGATCTGGGTCATAGGAGCAGCAGCAGAGAAGCCCAGACGTCCCTCTCCACATACGTCTCATCTAGCTCCTCCAGAGGGACTCTGAGACATGCTCATGCCATGATGTCCAGCTGCTGCTGATGGAACCAGATGAGACCCCCAAATTACCTAGACTGGCTCTTCTCTGAGTTCCCAGATCCCAGATGGCTCCACTCCTCACCTTATTTCTAATCATCCTGTGGAGGAAACTTATTTTTTCCCTTAGAATCCCCGATCTCATTCTTTCAATCAGTGTCCACAGATCAGTCCACGGGTGAGTCTAGGAACATAGTTTTCCAGTACACTGAGAGTCTCATCTTTCAACTTATCCCCTTCACCACTCATTGGCTTTTAGATCTCCTATTAGAGCCTTCCCTTATTTGTGAACAAGATCTGGAATGAGACTCACCACCCTACTACCAGCTCAGAACTATGGCGTCAGGCTACGTTAACACGTAGCCAAGTATCTGGCAAAATGGGGAATTTTCTCTGCCTTTATAGCTATTGTTTACACAACACTGACAGGCATGTAGACCGAAAACAATGGTTTCTAAAAACTCCAGCCAAAGCGGACAGTTTGGCAAAACTCCATTTTTGTGTTGTCAGAGGGAAACAGCAATTTAGGACAGATGTCACAGTTTGACGTAAATATTCTACTACTTCACATGTCATGAAACAGTATAAAAGGAGAGGATGGAGCAGATAAGTGAAGTTACAAAAATATTAAATGAGAAAAAAAGGAAGTTTGGTGCTAGCAGATGTTAGCACTTCAGCTAAT
This sequence comes from Maxillicosta whitleyi, assembly GCA_029822895.1. Lineage (NCBI taxonomy): Eukaryota > Metazoa > Chordata > Actinopteri > Perciformes > Neosebastidae > Maxillicosta > Maxillicosta whitleyi. Next base: position 13,167,692 of record JAPSES010000105.1, on the reverse strand, counting down.
TAGTGTCCACTACATCTGCTCAACAGGATCTTTATGTATTTTCAGTTCAATTCAGTGGAGGGTAAATGAAGTAATAATGCACAGCTGTCTTCATGAACTAAAAACAAAACACCTGTTAACAACTACAGAATTAACTCAGTTTGATTCAACAGAGTTTGAAACCAAGTGTTTGCTCCAGGTTGATTCTGTTGGGTTCTGTAACTTGGCTTGAGAGTCTGGTTTTGACCGGTTCTATAAAGTCTCATGAGATAACTTTTGTTATGATTTGGCGCTACATAAATCAAATTTGATTGATTGATTGAAGTTCACTTTTCATCAGCTTTGGCACATCAGAAAAGCAGTTTTTGGTGGTAAAAAAAAAGTCACTGGCTCATCCATTAGCGTTGCATTAGCTGCAAGTCTCGGATTTGTTTGGACCCAGAACCAGGAAAATGTGACAGTTACGTCATTACTTACCATCCCTGTAGGTTCATAACAGAAATAACGTTTTGTTGTGATTCTTTTCAGGATTCTGATTAATGGTACTCCATCGTCTACCACACTGCCATCTACAGGCTTGGAATGGTGTTGATGGTATGGATATACGAGGCCATATAAATGAAAAAGTGGTCATATGTGCACAGGGATATTTTTTTTTTTAAACAGAGAGAGGAAAATATCTGTTTTACAAAATACCCAGCTCCTTTTAAATGTAGCCTCAGACTTGGGGGGGCTAATGTCCAGATGCTTCATACTCAGTTACAAACACCCCCTGTGTGAGTTGGAGGTCACAGTTCAATGAAACTAACAAGACCACATAATTGCAAAAAGCAGAGATGCAATCCAGAAGCTACCAAAGTGGACACCCTTCACTGCACCGAGAAATTCTGTTCATAAAAATAATCCATAGAATCGATCACAGGGGGCAGACCTGGTGGTGTCAAACCCTCACCTGGATCGAGTCTGATTTACTGCTGGTGGGGAGAATTGAATAACTGAATAATACAACCTAGTTTATGTTCTCATCCACATCAAATTTAACACTATGAGAAGTCACAATTACTTGCTAGTTGTAGATTAACCATCCTTTCAGGTTTTCACAGTCCAGTTCAACACCGTGAACAGCCTCTTTATTTTGTTTATAGGTTGCAGTTTTGATTCTTCATTTGTTTTCTCAGTCCTATAGATGTTTTTACTATAACCCAACAGTTGATCCTGCTCTTCTTGCTCTCCTACTCCAAAGGATCCATCATTCTGTTCAACTACTACTAATATGTCCTCTTTACCCAAAGTGTTTGAAATTTTAATGCAGTTCAGTTTAATGCACTTTCAATCGATTTTACCAAAAGCCCAGTAACGTTCTGACCTACTGTGAAAACTTTTCTTTCCAACAGAGTTACACCTCAGGGCCTGTAACAAATCAGTTTAATTAGAAAACCATGATCGTAGCACAAAGACAAATGCTATTGTAACTATGCAAATGTAGCAGCCAGCAAATTGGAGTAATGCTGCATCTGTACTGATGGAGAAAAAAGTATGACGCATGATAGCGGAGCCACAGTTGACGCAGTAGTTTTAACTGGAGGTATTTGGTCCTAGACCAGTGTTGGGAAAGTTCATTTTCTACCTGAACTTGCTCAAAGTTCAGTTCACAGATTTCAAAATAAACTAATTCATTCATAGTTTATACTTGTTTATAGTTAATAGTTCGTTCAGAGTTCCAAACATGAACTACTTCATATTCTTTTTTCCAATATGTTTCTTCTATTATTTTTTGGTTTCATTTCCAAAGCTCATATAGAACCACAGACAGTATTTATTATAGGTTCTTCATTCCTCACAGACCTTGTCATAGAAGCTCTTTTAAATGTTCATATGATGAATCCTTGTTGCTCCTTCCTGCTACATTTGCCTCCTGCTGGTTTTTTGTTTTGTCTTGTTTCGATGACACATGCACCGATCTGATGCTGGTGGTTAGTGTTGTTGTCAGATTGAATGTTTTTCCACTAAATATTAAGGCTCTTTATGGTTTGTTTAGTCTGGTTTTTACCTGGAACACTAAAGAAATCTGGCACCTATTGAACAAACAAATAGATAGAACATGATGTTCACAGACACTAGAATGAACTCATTCGGTTTGTTCATTATGCAGTCAAACAGTGAATTCAGTTCATGTTCACCCAAAATATGAACGCGTTCATTGAACGATAGTTCATGAAGGTCCCAACACTGCTCAAGACCCATATGTGGAACATGAGGACAAATGCATGAAGATTTATAATTTGTTTTGGGTAAGACTTTAAAGTGACACAAAAGATAGTGAAAAAGTGCTTATAAACCACCCCACACGCCGTGGGGCTCTATTTTCCACCTAGAGTTCGTCACTAATGGTTACACATCGCCCTTCACCCTAAAAACCCCTCAAAAATATGACAGACTGTTTTTTTTCCACCTGAGCGCACTGCGCGTGACCCAAAAACTTCGGAAAACACAGGTCACGCGACTTCAGACCAGCTGAAACAACAGTGGATCATCCATCATGGTGGATTATTCTCCTGATTGTATTGCCTTTCTTTCTGTGCTATAGATA
>JAPSES010000105.1:13151002-13165023 GCA_029822895.1 Maxillicosta whitleyi | reverse complement strand
TCTCTCTGTTTATATATATATATATATATATATATATTTTTTTTTTTTTTTTTTTCCCAACTCCTAAAAGATTTAAACTTTGACTTATTTTCAAAAATGTAATGAAATCTATTCTGGGTCACTGGCAATCTATAAACCCATTTTACTATGAATTTAGCCAGTAGTTTTGCTGTTAGAGTGTTAACGAACAATCAAACAAACTGAACAAAAGCCATAACCGGGATATTAAAAAAAGAAGTTAAATAAACCAGTCTAATAAACTATCTGCAAAGTAGGGTCAATACAGGGTAACCACAACAACTCTTTGCTTTACTTTGTATTATTATTTATTATTAATACCATTTTTCTATATGAATACAAGCAGTTACTCACTTATACCTTTATTTCAGCCACTTAACATTTTGAAGCTATCATCTTCTCATAATCAAAAAAAAAAAAAAAAAAAAACTCTGTCACCACAACCCTATATTTGGAGACGAAAATTCCATTTGGACACAGAGTAATGTAATTTATCAAGTGCCACTATTTCTGTTTATTTATATTTTTTTAGTATTTTCTTTAGAAACATGCATACAGCTCAGTATGGCTTCTATCAGCAGCAATACTTACTACCTTCAGGCAAAGTAATACTGGGTTGAGCAGTGGGCCAGATGAAATCACTAAATCTTGTCTTACCTAATTGCTAATGTGTCATTAGTCTTTCCCAGCTGAATGCTGCAGGGTAGGTGTGGTTGGACCGAGGAAAAAAGCAGCAAGGGTAAAAGTGTAAGGTTAAGTGTGTGCATGTGATAAATTACAATTTGCAGGTCATTTTCTCATTCACTCAGACCACCACGAAGGCTGATATTTATTCATATGTACATAATAGCTGATCCTGTGGGTGCAGTTTGATAAGCAAAGTCATTCCAAATTCACAGGTGAAGTCATTTTTTTTCTCCTCCATCGATCCATTCCCCCGGAGTGTGGAGCCCATCAATAAAGAACCACCCATCAGCTACCCATCTGGCCCAGTGGCCTTTTTAACGTGGAGGAGGAGGGGGAGGCTTATCTGTCAGTGACAAATGCCTCACAGACGCGTGCCACTCCTCAAGTGCGGAAACAGGTATGTCAATGAAGTGATAATGTCAAAGCAAAACCATCAGCGTATGGTTTCTTAAGTAGATATCAGTCCTACACACTCGTACATTGAGTATCTTTTAAAGTGCAGGTACAATGAAATACCTCACACCTCAGAATGACTGCTCACTTTACCACATGTCACTGTAGCTGCACTCAGACAGATTTATAATATTTGGCTATTGACTACTTTTCTGCTATCAACACTGTTGCCCATAAAGTTGGAATAAATTTGTTTTTAGGCACATTCATTTTTTTTTATTCCTATTTTTACACTTCATTAATCAGCTCTGACCAGGTGCAATGATTACATACTGAGTCCCAGTTACACTTTATAAAAAAAAGTCACATCATTTCACGAGATAAACTATATTAAATATATCAAAATGTTTCAAGTTTTTTTTTTCTGACTTTATGAGTAACAGTGTAGTTACTATATGAAAAAATATGGATTAAAAGACTTCTTTTTTCAGTGCAAACCATCCTTTTCTGAAATTAAACACTATGCACACACATATTAGTGTATTTATTAGTGATTTTTTTTCTGTGTCCTCATTCATTTTCATGGCATAGTTGATGATTAGCAAGCGCAGGGCCTCATGGAATTGTTTGATATACTAATTAAGAATTATTGTTTTTTGATTGATGGATTGTAATTTGATTAAATTATGTATCAAGCAAAAATAGCATGACACCCATCCGTCCATCCATCCACCCATCCACCCACCCACCTGTCCATCCATCCATCCATCCATCTATCCATCTACCCATCCATCCATCCATCCATCCATCTACCCATCCATCCACCCATCCACCTGTCCATCCATCCATCCATTTTCTGTTTGCTTAGTCCTTCTGAAGGTGGCAGGGTGCTGGAGCCTATTTTGACTACCTGTGGGTGAAGGTGGGGTAAATCCTATTAAGGTGCATAACTTTGAACAGTGGAACAAAGCTGGAGAATCCGAAGAGAACCCATGCAGACACAGGGAGAATATGCAAACCCTACACAGACAAAGGCCCATACTAGTTAGTGCTGGAATCGATCCAGAACATTGTTTTTGTGAAGAGAAACCACTACACCACTGTAACATGACATGATTGAGTAAATTTGCCACACTTGACTATGAATCTAACATATTGTTCAGCCACACTGTGACGTCCTGAGCTCTGCTACACTGTGAAAAAAAATGACAATGATGGTGTAGAACAGGAGTAGAGGTCACGACACCCTGGGAGATCACAGGATACCAGCAGGGGGTCACGAAATGATGTTCAGAAACCTCTTGATGTGATCCTTGACATGGTTTCAAGTGATTAATAGTAGTGCTGCTGCACATGTACTTTGAAGGAAGGATATTGAGAGTTTCAAGGTGTGTAGGAAGTACTTACTTTGAAAGAGCAAAGGTTTCATTAATGTGGCATGAACAACTGCTTAAAACTGGGCCTACAGGTTTGACTAATGGTGTCAGATTAATAAAAATAAACATTGTAAAACAGACACGTAAACATTAACACTAACTCCTCTTCAACCCCTGCACATAAAACTGAACACAATGAGTAAAATGTCAAGTACCCACAATGCAATCTGACAAATATGTGTGGGATATGAGTGGAAGTCACAAGTTTAACAGTTTGGAAACCCTTGGTGTAGAACGAGTAAAAATATCCACATTTTCAGTGTAGAAAGTCATAAAGGCCAGCCAGCTAATAAACCAGGATCCTAACTTCAAAACATATTGATATAGATCCGACATCCAGCAGTGGTCAGTCACTCTAAACATGTACAATACCTGCGTGTGTGTCCTCTAAAAAAAAGTCTATTATAAGAAACTATCTGTAATTTTTTAAATTTAATTCATAGTGAACTTATCTCATTCATCCATTCAGCACCTTCTGGACCTCATTTTCTCACTGCAGACACTTTATCCACCTGCCATTCAAGCCAACCTCATTTCCAACTCCTTTCTCATTCCCAAGACATTTCCTTCTCCTCCGACTCCTTTCTGCCTCATCTCTGTATTCTAGTCTTTTTTTTTCATTCCATAAATCATTTTAAGTGTGTGAGAAAAGTCTCATCTCCACCACAGACGTACATAGACTGTGCCGCCCCCTCCATGTAATCCCTCTAGTGAATGGAAAACACACTAATCCTGCTATTGTGCCCCTTGAATTGCATAGGGAATTGTCCACAGTGTCACATGTTCAGCCCTGTGTTCCTTGTCGTACAGTTGTCTTGTCTAGGTGAAACCATGTCACGCCTGTTATATAAAGACTCTATAATGGCTTTAAACCCATTTTTAGTTTGAAATGACTTAGGAGATAAGGGGCTGATGATCCTTACCAGACATGTAAGGCGGATGAAATCCTACTTTTTGGGACATTTAAGTTTTCCTAAAAGATCCGCAACCTGCTCCAATTCCCTACACTGTCACATCTCCCATCAGAAATGTTAATTTATATTACTCTTGCAAGATAGACGAATAACATGAGTGACAGCAAGCCCCAGATGATCTATTTGGAACAGCCTCTATAAAGCAATGTCCTATTTAAGGCTGATTTACATCTTCACACTGTTAAAACTGTGCTACAGAATGTGACAGAACTACAGAATATGCTCACCTTTAGTGGAGCACATCATTATTCCCAAGCTTAAAAATAACTCATTTGCAGCTGAAAAACACTTAACGAAGCACGTTTTTGTCCTGTCAAGTATGTAATTTACTCCGGTAGGGTTAGTGGCTCACCTCTCGCTGGGAGCAATCACACTAAAAATGCATGTTTTAGAGGTTTTCTCTTGACGTATTGTGCGTCACATTAAAATAACAATACAGGAGCTTCTGTTCTCCTGCTTAGATACCAGCAAATTACAAGCAGCTACGGAAGAATGTGGATGTGCTCACTTTGTATTTGCACTGATATTTTGATACAATGTCAAACGTGGCTGTTTTGAGTGAAGTGATGAGGCTGTGGTTGTTTTTTTATTTATGCAATTTGTGACATGTGGGATTCAAAATTTCACATTTTTTGACAGGTACTAGATTGCTATAATGTACTTTTGTTAGGCTGATGCTACATTATCTAGTTTATGCAAATGACCCTAATTAAAAAAATGATGATGATGATCCAAATAAAGAAAATGCTGAAATCATGTGAGTAAAATCCCCACTTATATTGTTAGTGGTGCTGATAAGACATACAGTCCCCTGCAGATTGTAGTACATCTTTCTGGCCTCATTTTCTGACTACCTGCCAGTATTTTTGCCACTAATAAATTCACTAAATCCTGTACCTGCCTGTCTCTATCCAAGTCTCTCCACTGCCTGTGATGGTAGAATCTGGCACATACAGACCCAGCAGATTCAGGGTTTACCCCAGAAGATTTTCACGGCTGTTATTCAGCACTGTGTGTTCCAGTACTTAGCCTCTACCCATATACACACACTTTTCACTTGAGGTTTGTATCTATTCAGCACCTGTTCCCTCACTAGCCCAGCCTGGTCTTCCATGTTCAATCTCCAGGAAAGCACCGACTCATCCTTTTCTGCCTGAAGCATCTCTTTTGGAAAACGTGTCTAAGACGTAATTGGATATTGGAGTTGATTTTTTGTTGGAGTCACAAGGTGGTTTTTTGGCGTCTCCTGTTCCAAGAATTCAGTCGTACAAATGGCTCCCTGCCTGTGTCCATCCATCTACTGCCATCAGTGCTGAAGCCCCCTACTGCCCAGTGACCTGGACCCTCAGCTGCCCACTGTGCCACTATCCTCAGACCTGTCTACTGATAACCAGCCTCTTCCTCTGTCATCTATCAGCCTGTTCCTGTGAGTTCACCAATGCTATCAACGTCTCCAGTTATCCCCCTGTGAAAACACTCCACCAAGCCATTAACCTGTTTTCAGTTCAAATTTAGGCTCCCTCCCACCTGGAAACCTGGTCTCCTTCCCACCCTCCAGATGGTCCCTCCTGGCCTGCAGCCTGTCCTCTGGTCAGCCCTCCAGCTGCCCTCCAGAGCGTTCTAGTCCACATCCACCAAAGGGATTGTCTCCGGTGCCAAGTGCTCACCCCGAGTCCCACGCTCTTGTGTCCTCCAGTCCGTCGGTATTTAGTGTGAGTGTTGTGTTGTGCTGAGTACAGAACAGTGTGTGTGCTTCAGGCTACCAGATGGAGGAAGCCCTGTACTGGTCTGCCTGCTAATGAGTGCAGAGTCGCCAGAAGACACTGGCAGATGCTTCAATGGGGGGTGTTGGGGGACTTCTGAAAAAGTTTTTATGATGTGCATCATTTTAACCTTTTCTTAACCCATAAAGATCCAAACATCTACCACTGACCTAAAGCATCTACTGATCTAAACTGTTTAATATCTGTTGATCCACTAATTATACCAACACATGTAAATAACTGGTGTAAAATACAGTTTGTCATCTTTTCATGGTCATCAGATATGACCCATTTGGATGTTCAGAGGCTCCGTAGTGAACATAGAAACACCATCATCTTTTACAACATTGATTCACCAGTAAAACCCATAGAGTTGGATCAATGACAGTGGATGGACACACTGGGTTTATGTTCAGTTAATGATAGATTTGAATGAAAAAGTCACTTTTCCTGCAGTTTTCTCTGTTTTTGACATAATTACATTCAACTTTAACCTGAGCTTTTATGAACATCTTTATGATCAGTAAATAAAATCCAGAAAAATACTTGATTCATACTGATACAATACTGAATATGGAGGATAACATTATAAATAAATGGTGAGAAATCACTTAAGAAATAGATTAGAAGAAAATTTCATTTGGGAACTGACAAAAATGATACTGGGTCTTTCTGGGTTAAAACCACACAGCACTATTACATGTAAGTTAAATTTTGTAAAAATGGTCCAAATTCAGTCAATACTTCTGTTCATTTTTGGTTTGTTTTGTATTGCATAGTGATGTTTTTTAAAAAGTGTTAATATTCAGTCCACAGAACCTATATCTCCTTGCATCACGTACTGTTCTCATCTCCTTGCACTATCTTCAATTTGCCAAACTGCCCTCTTTCCTCCTTCAGAATGGAACCAGTGGTTTCCCTCTCCCTCCGTGGGATTAGATTTAGCCTGGCATGTCGCTCCCACTCATAAATCATACGCTTTATCATTTCTCCAACCTCAATAAAACTCCTCTAAATGGAAATGCACCACCATCGTCGCTTAGGCTTACTTTACAAGAATAACCATATAAATCAAGTTTGTTTAAAAAGGAGCATCACAACCTAGCATAAAGTTCTGAGCCCTTCAGATGATCAGAAACACAATCACGCACACACAGGGTTCAGCTGAGTGTCTTACTCAAACCTGACTGGCTTTGCTCTATCATCTGTCCATGCAAGAGTGAATTGATGTATCAATCCAGAGATCAATGCTTGCTACGAGGAAAATCTGAACATTATCATGGGTGTGTGTGTGTGTACTGTATAATATGTGTGTAAGAGACAGAACGAACAGGATGGACTATATTTAGAGCTACAGTCTTGTATGAGGTGGGGTGGAGTGTGCGGTGGATGGGGTTATATAAATGATTAATATGTTCGATTATAACATTGAAACTGTGCTGTAAGTAAAATTTTTCAAGGCCAGTTGAATGCCTTTGAAATGGAGATACATTTCTGCTAATGACTCTTTCTGGGTAACTTATCAGTTACATCTGTTCATTTAATAGTACTGTATGAACCTTTCAGTTCAGAACAAAAATCACTGTATGGACATAAGTTTTTTGTAGCTGCGGTGTTTGCATTCTTTGTTCTGGCAGCGAATTGATGTGATTTTTTTAAAGCTAAGGAAAGAAAAGTTCTGCCTTTGTGAAGACATATACCTATTTAAAATGAGATATTGGAAGTACAGTGCATGGATCTCAAAGCACAAAAGAGCCAATCAGTTAGAATGAAAGCTGAATACAGTGCTGGCATATGAGAAGAAAGACCTCCCAAAAGGGAGAAATAATTTACTCTTTGACCGTTTATCACACAGCTGAATGTTAAAGTGGTCAGATCGCCCCGACCGCTGAGTCCCGTCCTCCGCGTGTGCCACATACGCAACAAAAGAGCCACTTTCATTAGGGAAAGAGTGTCTTTATTAGCACAAAGAGCCTAGTCTCATAGTTTTCCCTGGTTTCTCCTCTTTCTCTCCTCCTGTTGCCCTCCACCCTCTAGTTCATTAACTACCGGGTGCTGATGAAATTACCGATGTGGACTGAGATGTGGCCTGGACCAAAGAGGGACTGAAGCTTACAGAGGATGATTAAGCCAGTGTAGAGGTGGCATCTCAGAGGACTTCAAAGAAGGATGTGCTTCATTAAGACAATTGAAGCAGATGGTGGGACAGTCAGGACATGGGTGGGCAGGTCTGGGGCACCGAGGTGACCAATCATAACCCCACAAACCCCTTTGTTAGTGTGGATTATATAAGAGGACACTTGTTTTGTTTCCGGTAAAAGATGAAGGGCAATTTTTATGTTTCACATACAGTTGAAAGCAAATGGAACCTGATAGGTTTCATGGAAAGATGAATCATAGATAATCACAAATAAGAAAGGCAAACCTCAAGCCACCACAAACGGCTGCAGCTTTGATATAGTTGTCAGATGACAGGACCACCAGACATCAAAAGAAAAGTCTTTTGTTTTGACAGACACCCTCATTAAACTCAGTGAGTCACTCAGACACACAACGCTGCCTTCAAAGTTTCTGGTGCTCCCCCGTGTTCAAAGACAACAAAAAAACCTAGTGGAATGTAAAATTAATAAATACAACAACCGGAACTTCAATCAGATGTGTCCACTGTCCTTGTATCACAATCTGCTCATGCAGTCACTCAGATCCGACAATAATCCTTATTATCTATGAATACCTGATAAATAGCAGCTGTAATACTCTGTGGCTATTGTAAAATTATGACTTGGAAGGTTTTCATTATGTAAAAATGGATATTGCCTATAAATATTGCAAAACATTATCCTGCACAGAAAGAAAAAGGTAACAGGATTCGCAGAGTATTATATTAAGCACAAGAATATGATGATAATGAGGAACCTGCTGTTTGCATTTATAAACAGGGGTATGATGTTGAATAATGGACACAAAAGTGTTTTTACAGACCATTACGATTCCACAGATAGTCATAATCAGGTTCTTGAGTCTGTAAGTATTTTGTGAGGTCAAAGCAACCTTGATTTGTTAAAATTCACATCATCCTGAAGTCCAAATAACTGTTCGAGGGATGTTGCACATTTAATGTTTTCAATGTGGAATAGCAAAAAGGCAAACCGTCTCAGGGAGATACATCTACAAACCTTGTGATTTCATTTGGGTGATCTTTCTTTATTTATGATCAGACATCCTATTTTTAAAGCCCCGGATAAGCAGCAAGCACTTTTTAAATGTGACCTCCACTCAGTTCAATTACAGTAGTGGTTCTTTCTCAGTCCAGTAACGCTCTTGCTCAGTGCTAAAGAGATGGCAAAATGAGGTCATGTAGGGTTACCCTCATTCGGCTGCCAAATTCCACTTTGTGATTGTGTTCCTCATCATTCACACAGCAGTCAGAGTGCACTACAGTATATTTGAGCATTGATGTTGACAGGTTGACAGCCCGGCACACTATTTCAGCAGTGTGCCTTTTAGTCCTCCTCAGTGGGTTAAAATGAATGAATGATTGATTGCCTGCCTGACCGACGTCATATTCTTACAGATGTTGTTTATGAGTCATATTAGGAGGGGATGTACTTCTGATGGTTAAGAAGCTCTTGTTATCTGTCTTCTGCTAATGAATGCTTCATTGAGCTTAGACACATTAAATAAGAAGTGCTTCATCTCTGCCCTGATCAATGTGATCAAACTGAGATACTCCACTATCCTAATTGCTACTCTTATTTATTTGCATATTTCTTTCATCTAATGGAGAGGTTGTGTAGAGAAGTATGTTTATGGCACATACAGGGTTTTAAGTATATTGGTGCTGTAGGTCAAGCTGCCAAAGAGAAGCCAATCAGCAAAAACATTTTAGGTGAATACACTGCCTTTAAGTTCCGCGTCTGCGGAAAAAGTAAGGATAATTCTCAGCCAGGTTGCGTTAGATGAGACGTCTCTATTTCTGTGAAGTGGATGGGTACATAACAGCTGTACAGGATCCAAATACAGAAGCCTGCGTACGGTCTGAAAATAATCTCCTGGGTTCCAGGTTGGAGGTGGTGCTAAAGTCAGCTGCTTGTTTGCCCTTTTTCCCTTTGTTTCGTGTTTCATTTATTTTTGGTTTTGAAGTTGTTAAAATGCAATGCAATGCATCATGTCACCTTCCTGTGTCAGTACTGCTACTGTATATTCTGCTTTTTTTATTTTACATCTGCTCATGCAAATCTGCCGTCCTTCACTTTGTATTTTTGTGAATAATACACAAAAAGAAGAGGAATCTTTGTCAGTATATTGTACATGTGGGCATGTAACATACACTGAAACTGACCCTCTGCTGTTAACCCATTACCAGGTGAACATGTAGCAACACACTGACATGGCCAACAGGAGCAGTGGGCTGTCATGTCAGGTGCAAGGGGATCAAATGGAGGTTAAGCACCTTGCTCAAGGGCAGATCAGCCATCTAATGAAGAGGTTGTGCAGAAAGGTACTCTGCAGAATTGAACTGGTGACCTTTCTTTCTCAAACTACTTCTCCGACCTTCTATGCCTCCTTTTAATTCATAAAGACCCAGTACCACTTTTACAAAGTACAAATACATTTTATCTCTACTTAACCATTTATCATAATATTACCGTCTTATTAGTGAAAATCAGGTATTTTCTATTATTATTATTTATTTATTTTAATCATCGTGTTGAGATTCCATTTGAGGGTTATCATATCAAAAACAGAGAAAACTTGAGAAAAAGTGACCTTTTCAGTAAAATACATCATTAATTGAACATAAACCAAGCATCTCCATCCACTGTCATTGATCCAACTCCATGGGTTTTACTGGTGAATAAATGTTATAGAAGATAAAGATGTTTCCATGGTAACTATGAAGCTTCTGAACGTCCAAATGGGTCACATCTGATGACCATGAAAAGACAACAAACTGTATTATACACCAATTATTATTTATAGTAATCCTCCATAGACCCAGCAATGCATTGTTGCCCTCTGTAGGGGAGAAAAGTTTGACAGTTTTACTTAAAAAATATATATCTGAAAAAAGTGTTCCATTATGTGGTTTCCCATTAAGACAATTGTTTAATGTAAAAAAAATAAAATAAAAAAAAAAGATAAAGATTTTTACTTTCCTGGGTCTCAGGAGGATATGGATTACAAACATTACTAGCTCTAAGGTTATTACACATTTTACATCAGTAGATGATTTTGGTCACTGATGTATATTTGAGTCTTTATGGGTTAAAATGAAGTTCTACACACAGTTCAGCACACTGGCTTCATGAATACATGAAATGATCAACAAGATTAGAAGTAAGGTAGAAAAAAATCAATGCAAACACCAAAGATTTCCCTTTCAATCGTCAAAATGAGTCAATTTCTGTCTCACAACTGGTAAACACCTTTGCTGAATACGGCAAGTGTCTGCAAACTCGTCAGTGTACATCTGGCAAATGTTGTGACATTTTTCATCTGATATGATAATGAAGCTCATTGCTTTACTTCTCTCACATTTGTCTGTGTAAATCAAGCCAAGTTTAAAATCCTTTTAAGCTTCTCTAAACAGTTTGATCAAACTGGATTCAACAATTCAGCACTGCATTCATCAAAACCCGGCTCAAAGTCTTTGTAATTTCTTATTTTTCTCTTTTTGATTCTGCAGTTTCTATCTTGTCAAACAACTCCCCCTATAATATCAATATTCCTTGCATTGTTTTATTCTTATCATCAATCTGAACATTCTCTCTACACACCCTGCCTGTCCTCCTTTCTTCTTAAACCCTTAGATTCATGCATAAGGTCTGACAAATGAAGGACGGAAACCCAATTAATGGACTCATGCATGTGGACAAGTTACACAGTATGAAACCCGCGTTAACTGACCTCTGTACACAGGTTAATCTTTTACACCTCTCCATATCCCTACGTTTGTTCGTGCCTCACTCTGTGGTCATCATCATCAGTATGTGTCACCTCAAGAGCAATTCCCATCCTCTCATTTTTCACTGTCGCCCACCGTCTGTGTGCATCCATCACTGTCTGCAGCCCTTCGTCTGTCTCTGAATGCACCGCTGTCCCCTTTTGGCAAATCAAAACCTCAGTGTTTGCTCCATTGTCCACTGAAGCCACTTCTTTTCTTTGTTCTCTGGCCAAGCAAAAAGAATTATATAGTCATTCAAAAGATTCACATCTTTCTGTCAGTTTCAACATGTATACACACACACCAGACAGTTCTAAACATATAAAGAGAATTTATTGTGTTGTGAGTGTGTATGTTTGTGTGTGTGTTTGGCGTAACATCAGAGAGGAGAGGCTGGAGCAGTGCTCTGCAGCCGTATCAGCATGCAGCAGGCAGGTTTTTGTCAGCCCCATGCTGAATAATGTCTAATAGGAATAACCTGGGAAACACAAAGACAATAAGGAGGAAGAAAACAATAGAGCGAGAGATGGACAGAGTGAGAGAGATAGTGTACAAAGAGAAGACGATTCAGGTTCGTGGTACAGCAGGAGAAAGTGTTGCCTCACAGTGAACTAGCACAACATTTACATGGGTTTTACATAAAAGGCAGGTCAGACAGAATCATCTTTGAGGAGACCGTAATGCAAATGTGGAAAACATTAAGCACAGAGACACAGAGGGAGAAAAACAGGCAAAAACTGAATAAAAATTAGGCTAAAATGGTGATATTCTGTCTTTATCTATATTATAGAAGCCATGTGGCCTCTGTGTGCATTTGTGCATACGTGTGTGTGTGTGTGTGTGTCTCAGAAATCACACAAAATATTAAAAAAGCTGACTGCTGCACTTTGGCATGTTGATGTATCTTTTGTCAAGGAAGACAGTAGTGGAAACAGGAAGTTCATAGGATCAATATTTTGGGCAATATTAGTCATTTTACAATACCCATACAATAATGTTGATATGCCCAGAACACTTTGGGGGTGACTGCTGGACAAATGCGGTACAGCACGTACAAATACACAACAGCATAAAAACTACCAAATCTAGAACCTGTGGCTCCTCTGGGGTCAACGTGCTAATATGCAGATAATTTCCTTGTGTCTTATTAGCGACATGATAGCCTAGAGGTTAACGCCACTGGCTTTGGTGCGGAAGATTGCCAGTTTGACACCCAGGAGGCCCCTTTACGCTATACATCCTGATACCTGTAGCCAAAAGGGGGCAGTGTCTCTTTTGTGCTGGTCCTAAGCCCGGATAAACACAAAGAGTAGTGTCAGGAAGGGCATCCTACGTAAAAACCAGTGCCAAATCAACATGCGAACAAGCGACCCCTGACGGGAAAAGCCGAAAGAAACATTCACTCATTGTACAATTGTGCAGGTTTTTTGAAAATGTTTTTTCAATCTATTCTTGTATTTTAAACATTTGTTTAGGTTTTATTCATTCTTCTGTACAGCACCACAGTTGCTTTAAAGTGCTTTACAAATAAAGTTGGATTGGAACATTAACGTTATGATTCCAGTCCATAGTCACATCAGTAATGATTTTCTTTTTCTGAAATCACAGCATGATATTTTAATTGCCAGTAACAGGTCATTCTTGAACAGTTTTACAAGCAACAGTGCAATTTATCCAAATGTGACTGTGCAGAACTAGTGAGCATTAAATGAGGGACATGTTCAGCGGTAACTAAAACCACAGTGGAAACAATCCGTGGCAACAAAACTTAAAATAAAGCTACTCTTCCATATCCAAACCTATGTCCATACTCCAGTAGCTCCATGCCAGTACTGTAGATAGGTTTGACTCCAGTATCATTCTAGAATAAGAGTAAAAGCCGGTGTTGTTTGGCTTGTTCTTGGGCTACACTGAGCACAGCATGAGGCCATTTATATTTGCAAAACAGTGCCAGGAGAAAACATGTGCATGAGGAAGCATGTTGTGGTATTCAAATTAGAAGGTACCTGTAGATGAAAACAGTACAAAAAACATACATGTCTTTGTCAGAATTTGCCATTTTTAAGGTGTATTTACAGCTCCAAGTTGCTCTTCAACATAGTGAAGACAAAATTCAAAACAATAATATAGAGAAAGCAGAATTCAGGAGAACAGCTGCCACTGCACAACACAAATATTCACCTTTATTCAACAACAAGGGGTCTCACTACACTATTATGAAGGAGTTGAGTGTAGTAACTGATTGTTAATGTTACATGTATATTAACCCATAAAGACCCTCAGTTTCCATGTGGCAGTTCTTATGTGATTAATCACCACTTATTATAATACAGATAGTCCTCAGGTTACGAACAAGTTCCGTTCCTACGCTGTCGACGTAACCCGAATTTCTGCGTGAGTCAGAATTAACCCTTTAGTACCCCTAAATCTCTAAATAACTATCCAAATACATTTATTATACTCCATATTAATAAAATAAAGTAAAAAATAAGATACTGTACTTAATGTATGTAGAGTATACAGTACGTATGTACAGTAGTGGTGGACGAGACTCCGACATCGTACAGTCAAAATAACGTAAGTCGGGTACATCGTAACCCAAGGACTATGTGTATTATCCTCTGCATTTTGCAGTTTTTCAGTGTAAATTAGGTATTTTCCTGGATTTAAATCACTGATCATGTAGATGTTTATAAAAGCTCAGATTAAAGTTGAAGGTAATTGTATCAAACTAAGAAAGAACTAAGAAACTAAGAAAATTTAAGAAAAAGTGTGTGTGTGTGTGTGGGGGGGGGGGGGGGGA
>JAPSES010000105.1:13085999-13115279 GCA_029822895.1 Maxillicosta whitleyi | reverse complement strand
TTTCAGCTTGATTATATCAATTAGAGAGATAGAGATAAATATATATATATATATATATATATATACAGGTCAACCTGTGAACAAAACAGGAGGAAAAGACACTGAAGAAACAGAACCGGGAACAGATAACTACCTCAAAGAGAAGAGGAAAAGACAAAAAAGTCACAGATCAGAAAACGTTGCCAGTGACTTCCTCTTCCATGTCCCAAAAACAGCCAAGATAAACCTTAACACATTCACACAGCCTGATCTAAACCTATATATTCACACAAACATTCAATATATGTACTGCAAAATAACCCACCAACTCTGTCAGATGTGATCAAGAAGAAACTTTGCCTTCCTGGTCGCACATGAAAATTGTCAAAAATAGGATGGAACAAAGTGTCCCTTTTGTTCTGTCATATAGAGGTTTGATATCTATGTCAAAATAGATCCAAAGTATAAAAAAAAAAAAAACTGTAAGATATCTTTCTAGACAGCCTCCCTTATCTCTGTTACATCCCAAAGGACAAAAACACTACTTGCACACTTTCTTTTGCTCTGGACACTGAAGCAGAAGCAGCCACATGAAAGACAAAGAAAGATTCCTGCCTGGTTTTAGCCCATTGAAGGAGAAGTTTAACAAAATGCTTATTGTGTAAATGTGGGAATATCCTTTCTGTGTGATGTACGGTTTTTACTTTAGAGCAAAGGCTATGAAAACATGCACATTAAAATACATCTAAAGTTGAAAGACAACAAACTGTATAATACTGCAACATTTGGTATCAGAGAAACAACTGTTTCTCTGATACCAAATGTTGCTTTTAGTCTCTGTAAAGGCAGGACTGTATAAAATGTAGTGACATCAGTATGACAACACACTATGAGTCACTAAGCCCGGCTGTTGTTTGCTGTGAAGTTCTGTCCACTCCCCTAAATACCCACACATGCAAGTTAAACATTCCTCTTCAGACACAGATGTTAAGAATTACAATACATAGTGCTTTAGTACTGAATGTGTTAATGTGTAAATTCAGGGGCTTTCTTAAACGGGGGCCAGAGGGGCAATTGCCCCCAGTGGCATCGCGAGGGGGCCGCAGGGGTGCCAATCTATATATATATATATATATATACACTTTAATATTGTATTGTAATATTGTGACCACCAGGGGGTGCTGGAGTGCACTGTTGTTCTCTAGCTGTAGCTGTAGTCCTACATGGCTGTAATGTTAAATAATTGCGCATTTGGTCTTTTTTTATATATATATTCAAAAACTTTTGTAATTATTGTTTATATAAATATTTTTATTGCAGTACTCATTAAAATGTACATTTGTTTTTGAAACTAGTTGTTGTGAATTGAGTTTGTATGGGCAATGGTCTTGTTTGTTTTTGGGTGGTGGGTGGATGTTAGGGTTTGGTCAGGGGGGGGGCGCCAACAGGGGCTTTCACCCAGGGAGTAAATCACTCTAGGAACGCCACTGTGTAAATTATACTTCTGTTGTCTCTTCTTCTGTCTTTTTTGTTCTTTCACTGTACTAAAGCAGTTACACGTAGTACTATGTAACATACATTTGTAGCACATGTACATACTCAACACAATCAACAGCAGGGGGCGGGGGTAGTCACGTACTGAAGCACACTTAGAACTACCAAATCAAATCAATGCTATGTATCCACAGACTATATCACTCACAGAATAAAGTATAAAGCTCATAGTTTACACGTGTACTATAGTATCATCAACTTTTCAAGTAAAACTAATAGCAGGTTATTTTGGTTGGTTAAAATAAGTGTTGTACTCTTCACATCAGCTGATAGTTTATATATAGCTCTGTTACCGTAGCTCTGTTTTCAGACAATAAAACTACAAATCCACTCTGCTTTCTGTACAGTTTGTGTTGTCAATAGCTGCACTATAGATCTACCCCCCCCCCAACCCAAAATTTAGACGAAAAGTAAAAAAAAAATAAGATTTAGATGAAAAGGTGTTGATGAGTAACAGCATCAATTTCTGAAATGTAAGGAGTAAAAAGTACAGATAACTGCCACAAAATGTAGTGAAGTAAAAGTATGCATTATTTTTACTTAAGTACAAATACAAAAAAACTACCTAAGTACAGTAACAACGTAAAAATACTACATTCCACCACTGCCACACACACACACGTATTGTAGGTTATTTTGGCATCAGTCCAGCTGATGTCATCATGTCTACACATGTTCTGATGTCAGCATATCAATTGCCTCTATATATGTGTCAAGTTTGAAATAAATTGAAACTAAATTGATGTTGTTATAGACATTTGAAATTTTGCCCATTATAAGTAAATGTGAGAAGACCAAAATGTAACCACATCTATTGTGGGTCACCAACAATCTATAAACCCAATTTGGTATGAATTCAACTAATACTTTTGCCATTACAGATATTTTTAAAATTTCCCATAAATGGAAAAAAAAAAAAAAAAGATTTTAAAAACGCATTAAAAAATGTAACTTTGAATTTATCCTATAATGTACCATAATTTCTGGACTATAAAGCACATATGACTATAAGCCTCACCCAGACCATTTTTAAAGGATTTACATTTAGTACATACATAAGCCGCACATGTCCATAAGCCGCATGTGCCCACAATGAAACATTGTATATTGTGGCGAAGATGAAGGAGCAGAGAAAGTACACACCTTCTTCCTTCAACTTAGGCCCTTATTTTGATTCTTCCAGTTACAACCAGGAAAGAGTTATCTTAAACAGTACATCGAGCACTTGTCCCAGGAACTGGAGCCATGGCGGCACATGTCAGTCTGGCTCACAGTTCCTTCTCTCTCTCTCTCTCACACACACACACGCACACACACACAAACACAATAAATCATCACAAACTAAATAGAACCTGACAAAACTAGACGATCACATTAATTACACAAAACAACTCAACCCGAATAACCCAAAAACAAGAGACTAACAGAATCCCCCAGCATGCCTTGCAGCAGCTGCTACCCCCTTACACACAGCGACACCTGGGTCACCTTCCACCTGTCTCACTCTTACCTTTTCATTTAAAAAAAAAAATGTATAAATTAGCCTCATCGTTACATAAGCCGTAGGGTTGAAAGTATGTGACAAAAGTCGCGGCTTATAGTTCGGAAATTACGGTAATCAGACCTGTTCAGGGTCACCCAATCTGGTATGAATTCAAGCAATAGTTTTGCTGCGAGAGTGTGAGTGAGTGAGTGAGTGAGTGAGTGTGTGTGTGTGTTAGTGTGTCTAGCTTTTCTCACTGTCCTTTTCTTTGACTCTAGAAATAGTTTTTCAGAGGTTCTCACTCCATCTCATTTCTTTCTGATGCTTTGGTCAAAGGCCCTGTGGCAGAATGACTCGCTCCTCTCTCTAGTGGTCACATAAATCACTTAATACAGTACATATTAGGAGTTCATATCTCTACAGTCCAATACATTGGCATTTCTGGCATAACCTCAGGGTATTTTGTTCTAGACTGTAAAGTAGTACTATTACATACAACACCTTTAAATGCTACAACAGGAAGGTCACAACGCTGAAGAGTGGAAAGTAAATACATCTTGTGATTTAGAAAACTGCAGTTGGTCCACAGTCTGGTCAGTGTGAATCAGTTTAGGTATTACAAGTGTCCGGTTAGCCCCGCTGCACCCAGCTGGCAACCGTGTCAGGTGCCTAGGGCTGTTGTGCTTTGATTAGTTAATACTGGGCAACAGAGGGCAATCGATCAGCAGAAGTGCTTGTTGCTAAAAGCTACTGGAGCGTAGGGTTCCTGCCACTCAGGGCCCTCCAAATGTCATCCACTGCATCTAATAAAAAGATAGCAGTGCTCCCTATGCTGCTGTGAACTTTTAGATACACCCTCTGGCTTTCATAGCATTCCGCTGTGCAAGTTACGTGTTGTTGCTTTGTTTGGTCGAAGAGCAGCATTTGCTGAATGTGCACACACTGCCTGCTTTGATATCCCTCCTGCCATTCCACATCAAAGATGATGATGAAGTTTCATTGAGGACAGTGTGGATGGATCCGTACTGCTGTGATTAACTCACTTTCTTCTTGCCTCATCCTCCTCCACTTTCTAGTATGGAAGATCCCATGTGACCTAGATACAGCCTCAACTATTCCCTTCATGTTCTGCATCTGATCTTGACAGCCCATAAGATGTTTGGAGAATTTAGCCTATTAGTTATCGTCTTGGATGTCTGTCTTCGTATATTTCTGTGTTTTTGGTTTTCAGACACTTGCACATATGGATTCAGTCTCAGAAAAAACGATCACTTCTTATAACCACCCATCCTCCTATTGCTTCTGCTTCTGAATAGACTGAGCTCTAAAACAGGAACAGAATTGGACACAGCATCATTATGACAATACAATAGCTGCAAAATGGCAACACAGTACTCATCACTCAAAAGCTAAAAGCAACACAGAAGACACTACAAGGACATTTGAGATTTCAAGAGTAAAAATGTTGACTTGTGGGCAGCAGCTGACTCAAATAAAAACAGGAAGTACGTCATTGAATCCCCAAATATGCAGTTTAATCACATCTCCTACTGCTCTGCAAATGCACCATTAAAAGGACAGGAAGAGGGATCTGAAAGACAACAGAAAACAGTGGGTGAATGTAAAATAATTGCACTATATTTGCATTTTTTTCAAAATTAATAAATTTATTTATTTATTTGAAGATGCGGCCTCTAACTGCATTGCCTCTTTGGAAAGAAAAACAAAGAGAAGCAAAGAACAAGAAATTGGAAATCCATGGTGGAACAAAATATGAATAGGCTCGAATAATATTTTCAGCGGTGTGGTCATAGACTGGAATAATGCTAAAAATCATTTAAAAAATCATCTCTAATCACCATAAGTGGACTTTCACAAGCTATAATGAAATTTAAAACATAACGCGGTGATCACAGGAGACTTTCTAATATTTCTGATAAGACGCTTGATGCAAAGTTGCTCTCATAACATCCACAGAACTGAGGCTTTCACTGTCTGACACAGCATCTTGGCATTTTTAATCACAAGAAATCCAATATATTCACCTCTGAGCTGGGCAAACTTGAAGTGTCAGTTAAATATCCCAGTATGAAGTTTTATTTAATAGCAAATATTTCTGGTATGTTGTATAATTGTTCCATTTGCAGCCTATTAGCCATTGCCTTCCGAGCACACACTTGCCTGAAGTGTCATTGACAGCATATAATGAACTCTTCTGTGAAAACTTTGAGGCATGCCATCGATTGCCCTTGGACTTTAAATCTGCAGCGAGTTTATTCCCCTTCAGCTCCTAGTATGAGGCTAATTACTCGATGTTTCTTCTTGATTCCTATAGACGAAGTGACCATGGAAGAAGTGGGCCAGACCACCCAGCTGAGGGCAGGGGAGCTCATAATCATTGTGGTGGTACTCATCATGTGGGCAGGTGAGTACTCTTCAATTAACCACGATCAGAGAATACGCAGCTTTGGTTTTAGAAAAAGACCTGTAACTGTGCCTCTTTTCGCAGGTGTGATCGCTCTCTTCTGTCGTCAGTATGATATAATCAAAGACAACGAGCCCAACAACAACAAGGACAAAGCCAAAAACTCCTCAGAGTGCAGCACTCCTGAACATCCAACAGGGGGGCTGTTGCGCAGTAAGGTATAACCCACCCCACTCCTTTCCCCGGGTGCCTCCCCCTCCGCGGCGCCGGGCAGGTGAATTGTCCCGGCCACTTTTAGACTTTTTCCACTTCATACACGCTCATAGTGTCATCTGAGCTTCTGCTTCAGGACGAAACTAAACACTGCTTCAATAAGTTTTCATTTTTGTGTGCAATATAACATCCAGCATCAACTGGCAAACATACACAATTCATGGCTTTTGATAAGTTCTCTTTTGGCCAATCCACAGAGCTGCATACCATACCCACTCCCTATTTTTAAATGTTCAAATCACTCCAGAAAACAGAAACACTCTCTTCCAACCCACCTCAATAATACATCCAAGCAGAGACGCATCCTCATGCTCATTGAAGACTGCACGTTCCTGTAAGTCCTCCAGCGTTCTCATACCTGTCATCTCCTGTTTTCCTTCCACAGTTCCCCAAGAACAACAACAACAACAACAGGATGCCATCTGTCAACATCATTGAGGTGTGACTGCCAGGACGTCTTCTCTTTATCTGCAAGACTTTGTGCTCTCACAAACAACCAGGCCCCTTTTAAGCCCATCTGCTTGTCAGGATGAGGCCGGGACGCTGGGCCCCCTCGATGGCGCCAACTCTCCTTTGGCACAGGGCCCGGTGCTGGGGCGAAGCTGCAGGGCTTCTAGGACCAGGCACAGTGTGGCTGGTGCAGGTCTGACAGCCCACGGTGCAGAGACAGTGGCGTGGGTTCAGTGGCTCCACGGTGTTCAGTAATTCCGGTGCCATGGGGCAGCAGAGATTAGGGCCAAATGGCTCCGACGGTGGAGAGACTGCTGAAAAACCAACCCCAGGGACCAAAGCCGATATACAGAACCAGACACCTTTTCATTCTGTTTCACTCCCCATGTTACTTCTTTCCTCTCACTGTCTTTCATTATGTTATAACCACAAACACGTCTAATTAGTCCACTCTACTGCTCTCCTATTCTTATTTAGTCCAATCAATTTCATCATTTAAGTGTATTTTTACACTAATTTTTTACAAGGTGCCACCAGAACATTTCTGTTGTTCTGGTTTTCTTTTTTCTTCTTTTTCTGTTTAGATTCCCCCAGTGGCAGAAACTCTTGTGCCACCCTATGGGAAATGTTTTGATTCTGCGAGCTTGTTTCCCCCCTCAGGGAATCCAGACTCCACCTGGCTAATTTAGGAGCCATTTCTTAGATGTGCTCTGATGACGCCAGAGCAGCTTTAGAGGGATCACTCCACTCACCACCGGAACTGAATCATCCAATCATGTCAGAAAAGAAGAAACTCATTAACTCTGAGGATGGCTGGAGAAAGTATCTGATCTAAACACATATATACAGTGAAGTAACGTGACAGGTTTGGAATGAGCTCTGTCACATTTACTTTTGTGGAAATGTCCTCTTTAACTTCTTTCACGCTTTTCTTACAGATTTCTAAAATGTTACATTCCATGTCCAGGATGAGCCCTTTAGTATTTCCTTGTGTCTTTCTCTTTGGAGGTGATTATTGTCAAAGTGTTGTGGGGACGAAAAAGAGCTGCCATAAAGGAGCGTGTTTGTCTAATTAATGACTTCAGAAGGGGCTGGACGCATGTCTAAGGGATCCCTTATATCAGCAATAACAGCCTTCAGTGAAGCACGGAAGCAAGAACTTGAACTTGGGAAATGTGCGTGCGTACAGCAGCCCCTTCGTACAAAACTCGATCTCCCAGCATGCAAAGTTCAGATAAACAGCTGTATGTTGTAAGAGCGCATGCAAATATGAGGAAACCTACCATGAGCCTACTTTCCAGGTGATCCGTGTGTGAGCTTTCAGAGGAACGTCTATAAGCTATAAACATTCTGACTGAGAGCATGGAAATAACTTAGTATGGGCCCAGCCTTTGACCCTGAGACTTCACTTGGATGTCTAGAACAGACATCACCAAGACAGAAGGGCTTCTATTGAGACTTTTTCTCAATTCAAAGTCAACATTTGTGTTGCAGAGGCTAAAACAACTATAAGGGATCAACTTTTGCCATATGTTACTGTGCACTGTATACTGTATGAGATACGGTTCAGCCTCCAACGGGCTGCATTGGGGGTGTGAGGTGATAAGAAAATGGTTTATTTGAGGGCTGTTTCAATTCAGTAGTTACTGCCTTAAAAATAATATCTCATGATTTCTTTCTTAAGATGGTAGGCCCTGTATGTCACATTTGCATCATACTCTTAACCTTAAACGGAAGTAAGTGATGATGAACAGGTAAATCTCCTTCTCCGTCAGGTGGTTTGTTGAAAAGCTCTTGACATTTCAATGTGTAAATACATTTTATATTTCATTCTTGTTTGTCGGTGTCAGTTTTAAGAGCCTTTGATGAACTGTGATATGACAAATGTGGAAAATGCAACTTTAAGAAGGTACTGGTACAAGTGAAAAGTGTAGGTGATGTTTTTAAAAGCAACTGGAAAAGTCCAGATATTAATAAGCTTTTCATATCCTTTGTCAACTGTTATTTACCTGTGTTACATTATTTCATTGTGTTGTTGATGTGCACGAAGGAGAGACTCTTTTCATTGGGGAAAAAAAAAAAAAAAGAATGAAAAGCGAAGGGTGTTTCATATCATCGACCACAATGTTCTGAAAGCATATTATCTGTTCAGAAGTTGAATATCTGTATTGACCGACAGAACAACTAGTATTTTTCAGCCCAAACTGTGTCATTGTGAGGCAGTGGGTAGTAAACACAGACACATACTGTACATGTGTGCACACAAATATAACAGGTCACAAGTTCCTGTAAATGCACAAAGTCTGGAGTGTCGGGGGGGTAAAGGGAAGCACTGAAGCCAGTTAGAAGAGGGCAATGAAGGTTACAATTGAGCAGAGTGGGCAGAATGATGACTAATGCAATGGCAGGCTTTTATCACTCTGCTTCTCTCTCCTTCCACTTCTACTTTTGTTATGAGTGGAAAAGCTCAGCTCCTCCAATAAGCACTGATTCGTGTCAAGAGGCTCGAGTGGGTTTTTAAAGCAATGGCAAAAAGTGGTGGTGTGTGTGGGGGAGGGGGGGGTAAAAAAAAATTAATAGAATGAGTTGACTTTAACACAGACATTATTATTACACTGGTGCCAGGACAAACTGGGAGAAGTCTTGAAACGGTGTTCTGCTGCTGCACCCACAGTGATCAACACTTCACTGAAAACTTCAGCCGCTGAAGGTTGAATCCATTCTTCCCCAGGAACATTGCACTAGTCGCTGCCTCTCCGATCAATAGGCATCCTTCTACCCAGTCACGGATAATGATGATTGTCTCCCCCGGATGATTTCTGGGAACTGGGGCCATGTCTTAAGTTGCCAGCCATATATTCAACTAGAGCATTCCCCGTAGGCATTTTTTTATTTACTTTCTGCCTACTCAGTTGTTTAAATGAGTGCAAAGGGTTTTACTTTAAGAGCTGACATAGAGATTTAACTCCATAAATTAAATCCCTGACAAGGTGTTGTGATCATATCCAGAATACTGCACATTCCTTTGGTTGCTACTGTAAATAGATTATCCCTTATTACTAGTACGATGTGTAGGATTAATATAAACTCTCACTTTAATGTTTAAGGTTGTAGATTTGCATCAGAGCAATGACTTTGGTTGAATTTCCCTTCACACAGATGAATCCAGGTCGAGGCTAGAACATCATTTTATTTTTCACAAAGCATATATTGAACAGTAGAGGAATCTGATTCTAATTATTCTGTATATTTCATATATGGTGGAGTAGTGACATTATATTCAGTCAGCCATCCATCAGTCTAAACTCCTGTCATTATTCGTCTCTAGGTTTAAGGACATCAGGCCTGTATAGCTGACTCTAGGACGGCTTATCCTGTTATCAGATACAAATCATTTTCCTTATTCGCACTTAAATGGTGACGACTGTAAGAACTCAACATTCCACTCGAGCCCTGTGGTGACGAACCACTGTTTTAATGACACACTGAGGACTTTCAGCGATGTTCCTTTTATGTGTGACACGACCCTCCAAAACTATTCTCGGTAGCAGTAACAAATCCCTTTGCAATGAGTCAGCAGAGAAGTAAAGAGACACTGGACTTTACAAAAACATCTAAGACAATGTGTATTTTTTAATTGTCATAGAAACATGCCTGTGAACTTCAATTCAGCATTGTGAGAACACAGAAGAGCGGGCCTGTTTCATTATGGGTTGTTGAAGTATAGGAATGAGATCCACAACGAAGCATGGTTTGGAAAAATGAATTGCTTTAATTGTGCTATCATGTTTATAATTATTGTATGATGTGTACAGCAGTCATTGCTTAATGAGGGCTAGCATGGTTTAACTATTATGCACAAGGTTACACAACTTCAATTATGAAGAATATGGTGTATGCTTACTTGTGTATGCTTAAATAAAATGAAATATCTAATATTTTCCACAAAACTCTGTGGTTGCTCTTAATTGTGAGGTGGCATCAGAATAAAACTGACACTCTTGAGGGAGTATTTCAACAAGGAAGAGTAGATAGGACCATCTGCAAGTGAATAATAGATGTGAATCTGTCAAAATCGTACACCATCCAAAAAGCATATATTGACACAAGTAGATATTACAGTGTTACTGCACTGGAAAAACATCTAAATCTTACCGAGTGTATTTCTCCTCATTTCTAGTCAAAATATCTCATCACAGTGAAAAGACATAATCATTTAAAGAGTAAGTTTGAGATAGGATAACATACACTGCCCAAAAAAAAAAAAAAAAAAAGTCGCACATGCAATATTTGACTGCACCATCTTCAGTTTTGATTCCAGGAGACATTCACTGTCACAGATTTTTTTACCTCATAATTCTTACATGGTGCCACAATAAGGTTCATAATATTTGTTCCATCCATAGTTACATTCATTTTTTTGATTATCGATGATGCTCAATCGAAACGCTGCATCAACAATGGAACAAATGAAAACTAGAAAAGCAATCCGAGAGCACAGACCTCCGCCAAGTGCAACACCCCCCACCATAAATATTAGTCCCTCTTATTTGAACAGCATTTTAAGATTCTTAAGTCCATGGACTATATGAGTAAACATGAGCCGTCATCTGGTGGACATTTGTTATTATTACCACAGCAACGCCAATGATAACTAATACAGAATCATTTTAAAAATTCCTGGATCCAGAAACTGATCTGGATCACTTCCAAAATTTAATCATCTGTTCCTTGCCTCAGAGCGAACATTTCCTGAAAACTTCATTAGGTTTGGTCAATAATCAACCAAGATACTGAGAAACACAATTTTTGGCCCCATTGACCCCAATGTTAATGAAAATTTCAAAGTGATCCAGAATTTCTTCCGGATCACCCCCAAAAGCGAATCATTTCTTCCTTGTGCCATTGCCAACAAATCCTGAAACTTTCATCAAAATCTGTCCATAACTTTTCAAGTTATGTTGCTAACTAACGAATGTACAAACAAACAAACCCAGGTAAAAACATAACCTCCTTAGCGGAGGTAATTATCTTGTTAAGTTTTCTTGACATAAGATTTTCAAAATCCATCATCTAAAATTAAGTTCTTATATTTCACTGAAAACTTACTTTTCAGGTGATCATGGCTTAGTTTATGTCTTATTTTAGTGTGATGAGATATTTTGACTAGAAATGAGAAAAATACACATTTTGATTTTTTGCAGTGTGGGAAGGTTTGCTATTTTGATGAAGAAAAGGCATTAATGTTGCTAAAAAAAAAATTAAAAAAAAATTCACCCAATAACTTGGTTTTGGCAACTATAACAGAAGTTGGCAAGAAAGCATTCCTCAATGTGTAATGACTTAGAAATCAACAAGAACACAACGGCACACTCTGATACATTAGATTGTTTATGCATTTCTTTCCGACAAAAGGCATAGATACAGGAGCAATCACTGTCTCGGCTGCTTGGCTGAGCACGCAAAATGAGCCTCTGAGATTCTGTTGATGTGCATGACGCCCATATCGGAGACTTTTTGTTTTTCAACAACACAGTTAGTTCTGACAAAATCCCAAACAGCCTGAGAACCATGAGGCATGTCAGAAAAACACTAACAGCTTCTTTTATGACTGAGGCTGGGCAGGCGTATTGGAAGGTGTAGTGCTGTGGGAGCTCTGCTGCACACGTGGCCTGCAGTCGGCTCGACGAGTGTCACGAGGCCTTCACTAGTGACACCCACGCACACCTCTTCTTTCTGGGTGGCTGGACCAGGACAGCCTGCCCCGCTATCTGCCAACATCCTGCATTATTCAATGAAAGGAGCCTGAGCTGGAGTGTTTCATGCTTCCCCTTGTTCAGCCTGTATCTGTACAAAACAGGCTCATAACACAGTTGACAAAGATACAAAACTCCACCAACACTAATAGATGTCAGCTGTAGTGCACATTGAACGGCCAAGGCTTTATCACAAGTACTTCATCACACACGGTCTCGCCCCCACAAAAACGTAGCCTTACTCTGACTCCAGGGATGTAGACGTTCCACACTAGATGCCTGTAGCAGTTACATATGCCCTCTACTGCTGCTTTAATGAGACCACAGAGCAGAGAACCTTCAGAGCGGCATGAGAAACACTGGTCAGAGCTGCTCTACAATTAAAGGGTCAGTTTGCACAAATCACTTAAGAGAATTTCCCACTTGTACCCTTGTGGATTTATGTGGTTGTATTTAAGTCTAGGTTTTATTGGCCAGGTTATAAAAACATCTAGTCACATCGCAACGCAAAACCAACTTTTAAGGAGCTCCGAAAAAATAAGTGGTGCCAGGCACAGCAAACCCCCGGCCCTCGCATGTATTTAACCCATTATAAGTGAATGGGAACAGTTTTAAAAATCATTTAAAAATTTAACTTTGTCCTGCTTTTCCTGAACTGTAAAGACATCTATTATTGGTCACTGGAAATCTATAAACCCAATCTGGTATGAGCTGAACCGATAGTTTTGCTGTTAAACCACCAACTCTCAGTCAGTGAATCCTAGTACAACCTTAAGGGAACCTGTATATTCAAGAAATCAAAAGGCAAGGACCAACACAAAAGGCGAATGCATATCTGTAACTGGAGTAGAATTATGGAATAAGCTTGACAAAGAATTAAAAATATGCAAATCAGTCCCATTTAAAAGGATGTTTATATCTAAAATATTCAATAAACATAAAATATTAGGGTAAATTAACTTATCAGTATGAATCTAAAATTTTGCTTACACTATATTATTTGTTTTATTATTGTTTAAAACTGTGTCATCTTGTTTTGTTACTGTAGCTTTCCTTGTAAATAGGGTAGGCATAAATAAGCTGTTGCTTCAGCCTGTGCCTTTTCACCTACATTTGGTATGGAGATCTGGACTGTATGTATGTACGTGTGTATATCTCATGTTCTGTTAAATATATTACTACTGCATACAAACCAAAAATATCTCTTGCTTCCCCTTCTGGAGGCGGGGTAACAATAATCTAGCAGAATATCCCTCTAGCAAGGGTGTCAAACAAAAATGTGGATAGACTGAACATGAACAAGCTTAACTTTATGAAGAAAAACAAGTTTAATTTTAACAGGATTGTGCCTTAAAAATGCATGCATTTCAACTTAGATTAGTGAATTGACAAAGCACAAAACATTTAGTAACACACATATTTTCATAGTTTCTGTACAGCTAATATCAAAAAACATGAATATTTACAAGAAGAGTGAGGGATAAGGGGCAGTAGTTTGGATATTCAAGGGTCCAATGATCAAAATTAATGACATCTGATTGAATATTGTGACAGAGTTGAAACAAAGTCTGTCTTTAGCAATAAACTGCTTCCATTTGA
Organism: Maxillicosta whitleyi; assembly: GCA_029822895.1. Classification (NCBI taxonomy): domain Eukaryota; kingdom Metazoa; phylum Chordata; class Actinopteri; order Perciformes; family Neosebastidae; genus Maxillicosta; species Maxillicosta whitleyi. The sequence goes on along the minus strand of JAPSES010000105.1, from coordinate 13,101,760 downwards.
GCATTAATGATGAAAAAACAGATACATCTAGGACTATGTGCATTATTATGCATTTAACTAAATTCTGTTAAACCACAGATGAACTTGAAACTGGAAGCCACAGCAAAACTGTAAAAAAAAAAGATACTCTACAGATGTCAACAGTTACTTTTCACAAACTGTTTCTATCACAAGGTATGAGGGATGACTTTCTACATGCCCAGAGAAGCCTGTGATCCAAAACAGAACACTGGCAAAGACAAGAATGATACCTTTGACATTTGCAGTAAACACAGTGCAGGTTAACAAGGCAATGGAACAGGAAACTTCAACATTTCTCACTACACCCTTACACTGAACACTCTAAACTGAAACATATAAGTCATCTGATACTGTCCCATGCACTCTGCAAAATCAGATGATTTGGAGGGATACAAATATGTACAGTATAATAAGTGCTCACATTTTGGATTTTATGCACCTCATAGTTTATTCAAAATTCAACCCTTTTCTCAAAACAGGGTGTAAAAATCTAGCCTAATCTGGTTGGAACTTATTCCATTCATACTTAGCATTTGCACTTCAATATCACATGCAAACTTACTAACTTTTAGGAACAGTTCCAAATTAATTAGGATGAATTGTTTGAGGATGGTGTGACAGATTATCCTGAAAGTGTAGAAATCCTACTGAAAAGCCTAGTGTGTAACAGAGAACATGACTAATCAGGGAAATCTCATGTGCAGTGCGTCACTGTGCTTGTAGACAGAAAACTATTCACATCATTTTCCAGAATAAATCTTACCGATTAATCGTTCACGCAAACAGCACTGTCCAAATGTGCAAACAGAGTAAGGTGTAATAAATGACATAATGTTGAATAAATCAAGGCTTTTTGCCTTGTTTCAAGTTCAGCTTCTGTTCAGACAATCTGGCTACCCACTGGACACAGAGAAACCCGATCTCCCAAAGACAAAGACAGTGCTTAGTTACTCATAATATTTACCAGATTGTACAACTTCAAATGTCAGGAGATAATTAAAAGATTTAAATCTCAGGCCTTCTGCATTAACTGCACAAACAAGGAACATGAATAAGAACATTTTCTGTACGCACAACAAAAAGCAAACGAAGTAGACACAGCAAAACATGCATTACTTCAAGCACAGTAAAAGTTCAAAAACGCAAGCTGAAACAAGTGTTCATTCCACAATATAATATACAGAACATTTAAAACGTGCAGGAATTTTAAGGGAATCTTAAAGAGAAAATGTACAGTACACACACACACACACAAAAAAAAACCATTAAATTTCACTGCTGATAAATTGCTACACTTGTGCAATGTTTTGAGGCCAAACAAGAGCCTATGGAAATGGACTCCTCTCAAATGTTTTTCCCACATTTGCAAAGCGTTTGAAGTGCTTATCGCTTTTGGCCTGCCATTTCTGGAGGGACAGTGTTGGCATCGTGTGGCCAAATCGTTGGTAGTTCCTGAAATTAAACAGAAAGTCCTGAGACTCATCTTTAAAAATTTGTGTGTGTGTGTGTGGGGGGGGGTGGGTCTTTAAAGTTGACCTCAACATAGAATAAAGAAATCTGCTGTACCTGCGTGTCAAGTCAGCAGGATGTTGCCACCGGTTACCACTGGAGCATTGCGCATCAGCCACATGTCTCATCAGGTTCTGCAGCTCCGACATGACATCTTTACAAACACATGCACTTGCTTTAGAAAACAGGGCTACAATCCATCTGTATTTGTGCCCCCTTACAGCTACATTAGAGCTGCCGACAAATATTCTATATTATATATATTCGAATTAATAAAATTGATATCAGATTATAAAATTAATATTCAGCTGTACTGCACTGATGTGGTTTTCAAATCTCACGTGAGCTAAGCTTGGTCAGCGATTTGCAACATGCAACATTAAAATGTCCTGTTTGGAAATAATTTGTCAGGATAAGGTAAAATTATCAAGTCACACGATAAATGTCTCCTTCACTACTATAGGGCCATTTGTGGTTGATGTAGAACATCAGTGGACCACAGCCACATTCAATAGGGAACTAGCAAGTCATCAACCTGTACATAAACTGTCAGGACAATGTTGCAAATTCATACACCACGTATTTTCTGTCCATTATTTGTGCAGATAACAGGCATGTGGTTCTAGTGCATGTGCTGAACACTTAATCCAGTTCCAGTCCAACTGGTCTGTTTATTTGGGGGGGGGGGGGGGGTTGTCATGTAAACCCACTGATTGACTTGTACAACTGTGGATGCAAGACAGACGTGCAACTCTCTGCTCTATATTGACCCAGTAACCTTAATATAAACAAATTTATACCAGAATCCAGTATTTAAGAGTATTGCTGTATTGGTTAAGTCTCTTCTGAAAAGTTTAAAACTCTCTTTAAAAAAAAAAAGAATAATTAAACATTATTTTTGTGCAGTTTTGACACCACTAATCTGCAGTCACATTAACTATCCACTGTTAACGGCTATAGAAAGCAGCATCCATATCAAAAGACTAAATGTAAATGACCTGATTGTGCCATAACGGAAGCTTGAAGCTGTATTTCCAGGTATCCGTGTCAAAACAGACTAGAGCAGCAGAATCTTACAGAATCTCATCAGTGATCAGTAATTACAGCTGTCTGTCATGTATTTGACTCCCTTTCCTGTGATTAGACAAAATCTGGGCCTTGTTGAATACACCTCCCACAGCCTGAAAACACAGAAAAGGAGTAGACTCAAGTCCTGTGAACTCTCAGACCACTTAAATTACAATATGCTGAAAGGGAATTATGAAACTGTTGCCCAGTGATACTACAACATTATCAAGCACCGCAGCTTAAAGGATTGACATTCTATTTAAAACCGCAATGCTTGATAGGTTTTTGGTGCCGTTGAGCAAAAATTCTATAATTATCTTTCAGCAGTATATTGTAGCACAAATGGTTAGAATCAAAACAATTCTATTTATTTCTTTGTAATCTCAGACATCAATCTACCGCACTACTACTGGTAGATTCTTCTTTTCACAATATAAACCTGATCAAAATTTTTAAGACCATCTGAAAAATTAACATTTTACACAGTTGGATCTTCAGAAGGTTGTAAGTAGAGTTTCAAAATGCAAAAAGAAGAAATGGGAGTGGGGGGGGGGGGTATTTGAGTAAGTAATTTATTGAAAACACCAATTTAATTGAAATAGGCTGTTCATCAGCCCATCAAAAGTGTAAGACCACAACCTTTAAAAGCCAAAATCTGTGCAAAAATGTGGATTCAATGTCATTTTCTGTCAGGTATTCACACTGTCATGACCACCTGATGGCAAAGGCTAAGGAGCTTTCTCTCTTTGAACGTGGACAGACTGCTGAGCTGCATAAGCAAGGCCTCTCACAACGCATCCTCGCTGCTGAGGTTGGACACAGTAAGACAGTCAGGAGGGTATAAATCAGCATCGGGTCATCTATATTAAATGTGGTCTATATATTTAGTCTTCTGATATGGACCAGAGAAGGAAGCTGTACATATTCACATTCTGCCATTTTCCCCCTGTGATTTCAGCTCTTGCAACTTTAATCTTGCACAAAAATATGTATGCACACACATCAGAGTGTTATCCATCATCCATCCAGCATTTAAAATGATGCTCCTTGACATTCTCTAGTTCAGGTTCATACCTTGATCTGGTGGTTTGCCATTGATGCGTCTGGTGAGTGAATGCACATAGCGCTTTTTTTCAGAGTCCCAGACCTCTGCCCTGCAAAACACATAATTTTAAAAATAAAACGTCATAATTTGACACCATTTCCATATCATTTTCCCCTGGATGAGATTTGACTGATGTTCTTTAAATTACCTTGTTTTTGTACATTTCACTAATGGGTTTTTACATATTTATCAAATATGCTGTGTGTATTTTTTTTTTATCTGCATACAGAAAAGCATCTTTGATTTATGACTTCCAATTTTCAATCCCGACAATGGCTCTTTGCTTGTACTGTGTGTGAATACATTATTACTATTGTTAGACCTATACTAAACTAGATGCACATAATGAACAGAAAATCACAATTACATTGTTTTCTACAGATATCTGTATAACAACTTGTCTGATCTTAGACTTTTCATCCAATTCTTTAGTTTATTAATATGTCTGTCATTTTAAGCTTTTATCTGTATGAGAGCATAGATTTGATGGCTGTGGTATGGCAGTAAATACAACTGCCCAGATTAATCGATGATTCAGTTAAGTCGTTGATTAATAAATTCATACTCAACCCTTGATAGTTGGGAAATAAAAAGTGTAACGTCTCAAATAACATCTTTATGTGAATATCTTCCAGTTTGTCAAATTCTATAGAACACTAGAGTTGTGGATCAAACATGACATTTGAGGATGTTATTTTAGGTTTTGGGAAATGTTTTTTCACTATTTTCTGACATTTTATAGGCCAAACTATTCATCGATTAGTCCCACATCAACACAATCCCTTGTGGCAACTGACTGAATGATGGATATGCTGTGCAGTCCTGTCTAAAACTGTTTGTTTTCATGTCAAAAAGTATAACTCAAACATGTCAAAAAATGGTCCGACAGCTCCCCCCAGAGGTTGTTTTAGTACCTCTGACTTGAATTGGATTCAGGCTTCCTGCTCTGCTCTGGCTGAGGATGCTGTGCTGGTTTAGCGTTGCTGACAACCACTACAACAGATTTCACCTTAAAAAAGAAAATACAGATGTAAAAACACAACCTAAGTATACTACATACAGCTGTGAAACTTCCTGCCTTACCTTTACTTGGAGGGGTAGTGAAGCTTCATAGCTAGTGTCCTGCGAGTTGTCCCTGCTGAGTGTGGTCTGATACTCGCTGTCAGGTTCTACAACCTCAACTTGGTCTTTGATGACCTGTTCATCTTCGACACAGATGGATGACTCCAGAAGCGGAGGCCCAATATTCAACTGATCATAACCTCCCAAGATGTCATTGGTAGAACTCAAACCTTCCAATAACGGCCCCCTTACATAAGATAGAGACAAATAACCCTCATCCTTTCCCTCAACCTGCCCTTCCTCCTCCTTATTCAATGCAGTGCTCAAAGGGTTGAGTGGCAAAATATTGTCTATGTCATCGTAAAAACATGGCTCACGAGTTAGTGATTCAGCATCGTTGGCAGTCCCTGATTTTATGTGTAGAAGAGCAGGTGAAGAACCAGCAATACTAGAGTCTTGCCTTCCACGGGTGCTTTCGAAGTCCACACAACAACCCTGATCTGGAGACAAAACACTCAGACAAACAGGTATTTTGGCCGAATTTGAACAGGTCTCATCTGAGTCGATATCCTTTAATTTACGTTTTTTGGAATCATTCGGTGTTTCAATCTTAAAATTAATGAAGGGACTAGGAAAGTCATTGGGTTGTCGAGTGCTTTTTGGGTCACAACTGATCACACTCAAGTCTAACAAGAGGGGTTTCAAGTGGTCTGTTTTTCGTGCTTGTAGCCTACTAAAAATTGTACTGTTGTCCATGGTTCTTGTCCCTCGTCGTTCACATCTGACAGACAGAAGTAGTTACACATAATTTTTGTTTTTTACTGTTTGAGCTATAGTTAAAGGTTATGCAATTTTTAAAAAAAAAAAAACATGCATACATGATACAAAACATGCATCAATGCAGTAAATCAGTTGAGAGTTTGTAGCCAACAGTTTGTTTTTGCCTCAACTGAACAATACATATATAATAATAATACAATAATACTGTATAACATAAATATTTATGGCCTTATTTAGTCATAGAAGACTGCTACCTATTGAAGTGGGGTCACACACACTCCCATCACAATACATCTTCACAAAAATTGCAAGCATTTATAGATGTATTCCAAACCAACCAAAACCCAGATAATGGGATATGACTTAATGTTAATTTAAGGGTAATATGCCCTTTCTTAGTACTGTATTTTTATCAATTATAGTTAAACTTGTAACTGGATTTCTGTATTAATTACTATATTGTACTGACACCAGTACTAGTCCGGAAAGAAGCAGCTGCTATGCTGATTCTACAAACACTTCTAAATAAAAGGGAATTGAGATTTACTTGAATGTAAATAATGAAAAAATTGTGATGTGCAATACAATAGAAAATTGAGAATGTGACATCAGGATGTATAGTGAATGATAATCTAAACAAACTGTGGCACTCTGAGGAAGACTGCAGATGAAATCAAAACACCCTTACTACCACTTAAGATTCATAGCCCAACTGACTTGGGGACTCAGTGATCAAGCTTTGGTCACATTATCCTAGACAATCCATTATCCAACAATGAAACAATGCACAACCTAAAACGTTACATGATATATAAACACTGCCATCTTTTGGTTCTGTTTGGTTATTGGTTCAAACTACTTCAGGTTGTAATAAAATTGCTTAGTGTTTTTTTTTTTTTTTTTTTTTAGCCATTTATTTTTAACTTTATCAGTTGTACTTGAGTGTAATGCTAAACTGTACAATATTTAATAATGAGACCTGAGTTCTGTATTTTCTTTATTTGTTCTGGGACAATGAATGACAAATAAAAGTACAACAGTACAATAAGAATCATTTCATTGTAATTGTGTTTTTTTAAGCCCATCAATGAATAACCCTTGATATATTTTTCAAGGGGAGTTCATGAAAATAGGATGAAATAGTGTTTAACTGAAAAGTAATTCTGTCTCCATGAGCATTTCAGCTTAAAAAAAAAAAAAAAAAAAAAAACTTTTAAAAGATGAGCAGGGAAAAAAATGGCGGCCAGCTAATACTCAGTTGGACCAGCTGATATAGTATTGTCTTCTAAACTCTAATAAATGAATCATAAAAAGTGCATCCAGGCTACACTTAGTTTTGGCATTAACTTATGAACTACATGAAAGTTACTCACTACGTTGAAAACAGGACAAAAAAAAAACACTTCAGTCACTGGTTCGTTTTCATGTTTCTATCAAGAAACATTAGCCTAGCCTAATATGTTAGTTAAGCTAAAATCCCAACACTTGAAAAATGTATTTATACTTACCAATGGGTGTTGTTCTGCCAAAGTTGTTGTGTTCCTAGACCACAGATCGTCACACAATCCGGTAAGATAACTAGTTTGCTGTCAGCTGACTCCGGTTTGTTGGGCGGCCGTTAACTGCTAGCAAAAGCAGTTTGTAGCTAATGTTAGCTTAGTAAAAAACAGTTTTCTTGTGTGCTTTACGCTGCTAATTATTACGGCTAAGCTGCATCATGTAAAACGACTCAGGTCATTGCCCAAATAAAATGTAAGAGTACAATAAACTACGTAGTAGGAAAAATATCAGCCACACATACCACATATCCTGGATCCCAGTTTTGCGCACAGGTGCCTGGTCCTAAAGGTCAAAGGTGATGGGGCGGGGCTTAAAACATTAATTATTTTTTAAATGTATTTTAGAGTTTTACTTACTTGTTTATTTGTTTCATCCAACCTTACATAGATTTAATAACATGAGCGAGTCTTGAAAACAAAAACACTTGAAAAACAGAATCAATATTAAACCAGACTATAATCGTGAGTTAACTATGGAGAAATGAGGAGCTTAGACCCAAACAGGTTTTGTCCACACACCTAAGAATTCCTATACAGGGGAATAGTTCAGTCAGTGTTTGTCCAGTGTCAGGTTCATCCACAAAACAGTTCGGATCTAAATGCATTGACTCAGTGATTTTAGTGGTTTTTAGTCTCATGGTGCAGGACTGGGCCTGTAGGGGTTTTTTTTGTTTGTTTGTTTGTTTGTTTTTTACCTCCTAACTATTAATGATTGGAACAGCCTGTAACAGTATTTGTATATTAATTTTTTTTACTTATTTATTTTTGTTGTATATGTTTCTTATTCATTCGTTCATTCATTCATTCATTCATTCATTTTCCAACCTGCTTAATCCTCATGAGGGTCACAGAAGTTCTGGAGCCAATTCCAGCTACCCCTGGGTGAAGGTGGGGGACACCAGTTCATTGCAGTGCTGACCTATACAGACAAACAACCATTCCCTCTCACATTTACACCTACAGGTGATTTAGGTTGACTAATTAAACTATTAGCACATGTATTTTTCTACTTCTTATTGAATAACTTATCTATTGTACATTGTAACTCTGTTATGTCTTGATGAGTGTAGCCTTGTCCACTTTTATCACGGTTTATTACAAATACTTTTCTACTATGTTACCAGGTACATTGTTTTGTTCTTTATTAAAAGTGGACTGTACCAACTTGCTGTAAAACACATGTTTACATGACTTGACAAAGTAAATCGTGTGCTTTAAGCAGTGACTTCCAACATCCTATCAGTATTACTCTTTTTTATCTCCCATTCATATTAGTTAGTGTCAAAGTCAACAGTTGCACAGATTGGGATGATTAAATAATGTGTTTTAAAGATGCCATGCGATGTGGTGTTTAAACAGCTAATGTGATTACAGACCTGAATTCAGTACAAACTGAAGTTATGAACAGAATATTGTCACCTTCCTGAAATAATTTGTTGTGTTTTTTGTTTGTTTTATTTTAATTGTGACTAAAATAACTTTTTTGCTTAGATAATCAAATACTCACTTTCTGGTGTTTTGTGTTTGTTGAAACATCTGGGAAAAAATGACCAATTTCTAATAAACTTGCAGGGATCACATACAACCAAAAGCCTACCTTGGTGACTTTTGCATGATAAACTGATATGAGATTGTAAAATAGACTACAGTTTCTTAGTGTAACTGTTTTACTTTAATTTCCGATGTCTTACATTCACCGCCAGTAGATGGCAGTACAGTCTGTAAAATGACAACAGTCCAATTGATCCTGAATATAGATGGCTCAAGTTCGATAAGAACACTTTTAATTGATAAAAATTGTGGTGTAAATCCCTGCACTTTTATATATGCATTTACCAAACTTGAAAACTAACTTATATTGAGCATAATATTCACAAAACTATTTAAAATACCAACAAAACACAAATGGCTGGATCAGAGCAGTCTTTATAATAAGAGATCCATAGATAATGTAGTGACCGATTCCAACTTTTTATGAACATCTGCATGATTACTAAATGACTGACTCACTTTTTGACAAAAATTTGTTTGAAAATCTCTACCAAAAAATTGTTATTTGCCTTTCAGTGTTAATTCTGTCTCAAAAATCGGAGTCACTTTTCAGCAACTTTTCATGTCAGATTAACTGTAAATTTCAGAAAGAAGAAGTTGGTGGCAGACATAAAATTCCAGCACAGAATGATTTAAACATGTGATTTTTTTTTTTTTTTTTAATTTAGGAAATCATAAGAAAGTGGTCAATTGTCAGCAAAGATTTGGTAGAATGAAGGAGAGAGGAAGAGAGGAGTATTCCTACAGAGAAACAATAAGTTTTCGTGAATGTAAAAGTATTGGTTAATTCTGTGTTATTTTGTGGTCTCAGATAAATGACATGGCCATGGGAGATTATATATAGAGTCCAGTTTTCATACAGACATTTCTTAACGAGCTTCTTTTTTGTAGTTTGTGTACAAAGACCTAATTATATGTGACTCTGCACATGTCCATTGTTTTTCTTTCAGTCTTCTTTTTATAAGCATGCATATATGCACAGTGTCTCCTTGTCTTTATTGCAAATCAAGTACACACACACACACACACACACACACACACAGACAGACAGACAGACAGTTTCAATACAAAATACAAATTATCCTTATGAGACAAGCCATTATCTCACAGACTTGCTCAACCTGTTCAACCTGAACACGAAGACGTGATGTGATTCCTTGAATGCACAGTTTCCCATATATGGTAAACTTGCATTAACAGTTAGCATGTGGTCGGGTTTTTTTCCCCGCAACTCAATGCTAAAGTTCACTTCAGGTCAAAATCACTGAGCTTTTGTTACCTCAAAATGCGTTTCCTTATCTATGATCAACTGTAACACTATGAATTTTCACATTAAACATACAATACATACATTGTTCTGTTCTGTTGTGGAATGTGGCACTTCTGTCATGTCATGCAGAAATGATCTGCTTCAGAAATGAAATGTACTAAATGTAATGCATTTTTATAAGATTAATTGGAAAACTAGTGACAATAGTTTTGGTTTGCTGATGTTTACAAGGTATATGATGAAACTTTATTACACATATATATTGGTTTATGTACATTTGTACAATAGATTTATAAATCTTTCATTAGATAGAGTGAGTAAAGTGAATGCATTGTAATGTGCAGACAATGTTTTGAAGTAGATCTGGTAGCTCTGAGACAAATATTCCTTTTGAGTAATATCCATTCTCTTAATAATTGTCAAATTTCACATTTTGATCCAAGACTGTATCTTGGAAACTTCAGCCATCCAACATTTTTCATGTGATTTGTCTTTATCAGTGACTCACAGGTGGTAAAATTTGACTACTTATATTCTGGACAAATTTTACTTCTAGATCAGTGATACCAGCGTGTGTTATTCCCAAAAACGATCAGAGCATTGTAAACATCCCATTTATGACACCACTTATTGCTTTAATGACTCTAAAAAAATGTTGAATGAGGTAATGTCGCATGACACTGCAGCTCACAGACCATATCTGTACTTCCCCTTCTTACACTCACACCACCTTACCTCCCCCACATAATTGGCTGAGACAAGTCACCCTATCAATAAACCACACCTAGCATAATGTAAAAGACAATGAAAACAACAAAGAGTTCAGGAAGTGTTTATTAATAAAATCAGAAGTTTATAATAAACATCATTTGGCAGAGCTTATAAATAATCACAACCTGGCCAAAAATGTGATTTAACTCAACAAATAGACATCTTCCCACTGAATGTATACTGCAGTGATTGATATATTTCAGCTGCAACAACTTCTTTAATCCTTTGACTGTTGCAGTGAGTAGCTTCTCATTTCTGAAACAACCACCAGTTTTTATAGAGCATAAAGATTGGACTGGGATTGGACTTCATTTGGTCTGATGAGTTCAGACTAAACCTGTTCCAGACTGATATGGGTGCATCAGTGTAAAAAAGGAGATGAAGTGATAATCCATCATGCCTAGCGACTACAGTACAAGTCTGTGGGGGCACTGTTAGGTCTGGGGTTGGTTTATTTGATTAGGTCTAGGTCAGTAACAAGTGCCCATACAATGACAGAAGTAACATTTCATTAGCTTATTGAAACATTGAACGTGGCAAATGTGTGCAGTCAAATGAAATATTAGAGTGTAGGGCTTTTTTTTGGCCAGGCTGCACTTTAATGTCCAACCATCCATCCATTTTCAACTGCTTGGTCCCTTTCGTGGTCGCGGGGGGCACTTTAATGTATTATTTATAAAAATTTCAGTAGTTGCACATGAACACCCACTACAGTTTTCACTCTACAACATCACAAAATATATTTTCATAATTTCACACTCTACATTTATGTTGTAATAAAACATACATAATTTAAATGCATATATTAGGCCAAGCTACATATACACTGTTGCTCATGAAGTTGGAAGAAAATATTTCTTATGAAATAACTACTTATGAAATGATAGGGAGAAATTATGCAGTTTATTCTTGACAGATAAAGTGTAACTAAGACTCAGTATGTAATAATTGAGTGATTACTGATGTGTATAAATAGGAATAAAAAGACAAATGTGTCTGAAAACAAATTATTCCACCTTTGTGAGTAACAGCGTATATAATGGCTAACATTTTTAATTGATTTTATTTTTTTATTGATAAATATGATATAAAAAATAGCAGGGATACACAGATACACTGCCAATATGAAGCTTAGTGACTGGCACTGGTTATGAACAAATAAAATGACAGAACACAGATAAAATGAGAATACATTTCACTGATGTTAAAGTAGCTAATCTTTGTCTTTAAAGTAGCTTGTCTTTTGGTGTTGTGTTATACATTTTTGCTCATTCAAAAATAGTATTATGAAAGCTGGAGGAGACATTGAAGCTGAATTTTTAATGTAAATTTTTATGGTTTAAGGGCAGGAAAACCTGACAATAAAACGCAAAATTTCTCAGTCTGTGCATCCCTAACAAACATCCATTAATATAACATATACAATAATATAAATAGGTAAAAAGGCCATCTGTGCTTGTATGTGCAGGGACAACTGTAATACATACAAAAGACTGAGGAGGTATGAGGAGTGTTCAGGGTCGCTACAGGATACCGAAAGGGCAAACCCTGGTGCAGCACTACAGGTCTCCAAGCTTCCACAGCATTGGTTACAATAACACTAATTCAGAGGTCTTATACTGAGTGGGTATAGCGGGGAGTAAGTGGGAGGAGTTGGGGTGATACTGCATTGTAACTGGTCCTCAAAGCGCACTCGCTGGTGCAGCAAAGAGCCTGTCAGCTTTCACAGCCTCAAGAACTATTTGTCTGTGCACTAATACATTAAAAGTAGCTAACTATTGGTTGTGCAATAATTATTAAGGCTGAGATTGTCACATGCTGTTTGTGTTTTATTTAGCACAAACATTTCTCCTGAGATGAGATGTGGCAGTGTCTGTGGGCTTATTATTTGAAAGGAAAGACCTGTTTGTCTTCCCATAGAGACAGGTCCTGAAATCACATTATGTCACACCAGTTTTTATGGCATTTTGCCTGTTATTTAACACTATTTGATCACATATCAAATGACAGATCTCTGTTTCACATATTTGTGAATGTGAACCCTAACACTGATATTTGACGCAGCATGAACATAGCATACAGTGCAGATTAACATCTCAAAAAAGTGTTGAGTGTATTTAGGTGATTTCATATTACATTGATATATCCTAAGGTTACCACCATAGGACATATGAGGACTAATTATTTAGCAGGGTTGTTTGGCAGCCATCTCAAACCTCATATGAAAAAGAAGAATAAAGCGCAAGGCATCTTAAAATCTTGAAGCTGCGGTGGTTTTTGACTTAATACTGTGTTTCCCAACCTTTTTTGTGCCATGACACATATCTGACATTAGAAAAATCATAAGGCACACCACCAACCAAAAATGTCACAAGAAACAGATTTATTGAAGTCTGTAGTATATTGTTGTATATTATGAGATGCATATCCCATGAACCCCAACCCGATACCTGGGGTTCATGGGTAACTCACTAATCCATGCATCACTACTGAGGGGTCTTTATCAACAGAACGCACCACATTGGGGCCAGTTCACTTTTATTTTTATTTTGTAAACTGAACCAGCAGACTGTTGTTACAGACTGGATCATTGGTGTGTGCAGTTTATGGATCTGTATCACACTGCGTTCTTACAGAACCAATCAGGTGAAATTGGATCATTTTTCACGGCACCCCTGATGACTTCTCACGGCACACTAATGTGCCACGGCACACTGGTTGGGAAACACTGTCTGAGTAAAAATACAAAGTTAAAATGAAGCTTATGACTGTTCAATAAATATTTGATGGATATTTATCTATAAGCATCTGTCACACCTGTATTCTACATGATTGAATAAATCTGAATAAAGATGCCCCCTGAGAGTACACAGCATACTGGTGCTTAGGCATCATAACATATTCACACTACAGTGACCTCAGTTAGTCCATTTGTAGGAGTCTTCTGCATATTGGCAGCAGTGTACTGGCATTTAGTCTGTCCACAGCCGCAGCACCTATCAAAAAGAAAGATTACCACTGAGGCATATCAGATAAGAGCAATTCCTCTAATTTAATAGACTGACTTGTTTAAGAAAAATACCTGAAGAGTTTAGCTTTGCATTTGTAGCCCACAAAAACCAGGCCCACCACCAGCAGTAGAACACCAATGGAGATGAGAACAGTCTGGATGATCAGAGACGCTTTGCGGTGACCTTAAGGGTTTAACAGTAAATCCATCAGTAACATTTTAGTGCATTTAAATAACATGATTAGGCTATATGTAAAAATACATTAAAAAAGCATCGTCACAACAGATCTTTTCTTCAAATGACAATACTTCGAGAGTCATTTGGATGGTGAGAGTTGATTTGGGATTGATTTCTTTACCCACAATTCATATTAATATGAATGAATTACAGTATAATCAATGCATTTTGCTTCAGTCTTACCTTTGTCATGTGCACTTTCATGGCAAATGGCTGTAAAGAATAAATAAAAAGACGTTAATTATGAAAATACAAAACAACCAAAATTAACAGCAAAAACAGCAGAATAAAATGTCCAACCCAAGGTGAAGCAAAGTATTTACAAAGACACTTGCAATAAATATAAATTAAAATACTCACTGTGACACAAAGCAGTGCACTGTTCATCCTGGTGAGAGGAACAGAGAAACAACACAGATTATATGGTTTGAAAATTGGACAAATGCAGTCATTTTTAAATAGAGATGATATATTTAAAGCTTTGGAAAATCTTGTCATGCTGTATTTGTGTCTAATTAGGTTTGATTATTTCTCCAACTTATTTTCTGAGTTGTTCAACGTGCTTTTGTGTTTTTCTTTGTGTGTGAATAATGTACCTCTGTGGTGCACATTCCGGCGAAGTACATTGTGTTAATGCATTTGGAAGTGATAAGGAGGTTGATGCTGTTAGTCACCACCAGATCCTTCATTTCATCCATTGAGTTGGCAAGGACATGTCCCTAAAACAGAATTTAAAACAAAAAAAAAAAAACAGTGTATTAGACAAATCATAACTCTGAGGAACACACACCTTTATAGTTTATGATAATGAAACTATATGAAAGCCACAGATACTAACAGAAGTGTGAGTGATTTTGTGATGTAGTTCATAACAGAAAGTTAGATGTGTTAAAACTTGCAATGATATGACATAAAATAGAACGTTGTGATTCTTGTCTTTAACTTACAGTTTCATTGGTCCAGTCATAGAAGCTGTCATGGCCAGTCAGACTGACATTAGAGGTGTCAGTGATGTTGTAGTATGTAAAGTCACCATTCTGGAGGACAGTACAGTTCAGGTTGTAGGCACAGCAAAGAGCGGGAAGACCTGGGAATAAAAAGAAAAACACCAGAGTTTAATGAGTAAAAATGCACATGCATTTAGAACAAATAAGACACAAGAAATTATTTTTGACTGAAGGCAGGTAAGTCATGGGTAGTGTTCATTAAAACCAGGCAGTCAGGAATCTTCTTACACTGTACATTGTTACAACATGGAAGAATAAATCCTTCTCATTTTTTTAAGCTGCATGTAATAACCAGCCTTATCATTGTTTAGGCAGTCCTAGAAAGCATAAGCATAATCACTTGCAGTATAACAACATGGTTTCACACCCTAATACTGAGCTGATAATCAGGTTCAACATACAACCATGAAAACCACAGGCCACAAAATATCATTCAGAGAACTCAGGCAGCCGGAACACTATATCAACGTCATTTGTCAAACTACAGAAATCAAAACAGAACACTGTGATAACTCAGCATGTGTGACTCACCCACATGCAAGCTACTTACTGATTTCCTACTAAATTATTTTTAGTATTGTTAGCATGGTGAAGTTAGTTTCAGGTTGGATATTCGATGGATATTCAAAATTCCATTGTTTTTCAATGGGGAAACAAATTTTTTCAATAGCTTTGACATAAAGTGACCTTGGGATACCAACATTTGCTGCATGCTTCAGCTACATAGGCCCAATAAGGCACACCCCATATTATTGGATTTTAGTTCCTCTTCAACCTATATATTCATCAAATTAAAATTCCATTGTTTTT